>VXBW01001707.1:0-34587 GCA_013400375.1 Thinocorus orbignyianus | reverse complement strand
GGGGGGGGGGGGGGGGGGAACAGCTAGTGGAATTATACAAAAGTAATTTAATTCTGCTACACTCACAGTTAGGCTGAGCAGAAATCACTGGTAAAATAAGAACTGTATATTATTAGCTGTCAAGAGCTGAGATTGCTCTCAACTGTTTAATGTTTTATTATTTTCTTCAATTAGCAACAAATATTTCAGCAGCAGAATGCATGACATTCCTGATTAATTAGGACCTGGATTAGGTCTAATTAGGTCATCTGGAGTTCACCATCATCTTATAAAGAGATGGGTTTGAAAAAAATCTTCTGTTTAGTACATTTTTTCCCTTGTCTTTAAAGAAAAAGATTAGAGCTTTTAGAGGCTGCTTTTCATTTCCCCAGCCTTGCAGAACTTAGATGGCTTGTGTATCTATCTTACCTCAAATCCTAGGTAGAATGAAATGTCTATTTTAATATTTTAAGAGGATTTTGGTGGTTGTAAAAGGAATCAGATGCTATTCATTAGAGACCTGAATATCTTCTGTAAGCAATTTAATTGGACTTCCTTTGGTAAGCGTCTTGCTGGATTTAGCTGTTGATAAATGGAAAATAAAAGGCCATTTTGTGATAATGTAGGCATTTTATGTTGCTGTCTTAGGCTGGATTATGTTCCACAGATCTTGACATTTAGAGTACTGTAGGGGAATATAGAATTAATTAATGACAACTGTACTAGGCTGTGAAAAGTCATAGGTTGGGAATAAAATCCCTGAAGAATAGAGTAAAAATATGGTTGTAAAAAATGGAAAAGAGGAAGAGAAAATGTATTAAGAACTCTTCCTAATTTCACAGCTTTGGGTCCAAACTGGAGACAAAAATATACCCTAGAAATCTCCTGTCTTTCTTTTAATTATGTCTGCAATTCAGAGCAATGAGAAAATTCAATAAGCTTTCGAAAACAATTCCTTTTCATTTTCTGAACAAGCCAGGGCACTATCTTTCCTAGCATATGGTGGACTGTGCTACTTCCTTCTCCTAGCAAATAGATCATTCTTTGTAGCTTTTCTAGAGCACTAAATTTTGGGGAAAAAGAAAAGTGGTATCTGGCTACTAGCAACCCAAACAAAGTCCTCAGTCTCCTTTCAAATGCCTAATTATTTTAGCCTCTCCTTCATATTTATGGAAAAGTAACTGGTGTTCACCTGATCTTTTGCTATGGATGAATTTAACTTAAATAGGAGGAAGATGAGTAGAGGATTTTAATGTAGTCCTGTGTGTATTACGCATATACTAAGATTCTGAGATCACTGTTTCAGATATCACTCACTCATACTCCACTTGTGTTTCTGTTTTCATTTCTGGACTCTGTCAGCACTTGAAATTAAAGTTTTTTAAAAGTTAGGAAGGAGCATGCTGTACTCAGCAGATTTACTCTGAGGTTTACTCTTTTTTTTCTGTGTAGGTTTGCCCTTCCAAAAGACTGGATTAAAACTATCTCAGTAGCAGAACAACTTGTATAACTAGCTGAACCTGTTCCAAGTGATCTTACATAGCTTCTTTTGCTAGCTAGACAAATCTTATAATACCAGAATGCCAGTAGAATATAATGTTTCCTAGTTTTTATTAGAATTGTTACCAGAATCTGTTTCTGAGACTTAATTAGAATTGTATGGTATACTCTATGAACAGTAAAATGCTGCCTATAAGCTTAGATTTTTGTCATTCTTATCATTTCCCTTTGATGTTGCTCCTATGAAGAGGTGGTAGTGTATTATTTTGCCCTAGGATCACTCTTTAGCAAAGGACTGGTGCGGTTACAGGATATGCACAGGAATACATATAAATATCCTCTAATTCTGCCTTCTCCAGGGTCTTTGTGAAACAGCCATGCCAGCACATAAGTTTCATTTCATAAAAGAATAATCTCTAACATTCAGAAGCAAAGATTTATTTTAAGAAGAGATATCAGTTCTTGAAAATTTTCTTTTTTCTCTCTATGCCAGACTGGAACATATCAGGAAACTCATGTAAGAGCCTGTTCAATTGGGATGAAGTGGCCTCTCTTACAAACCTCTGAATTTTATTGAGGTTTTACTGATCATTACAATTTATATACCCACATTATCATAAAGTGAGAATACTAAGCTAAAATAATATGAGCAAATACCATTACTTAAGAAAAATTATTTGTCCAAAGTATTTATAAACTTCTCTTTGTACTGGCGTAGATCTGAAAGAAGGTATTTAGGAACTTCCTGCTGAAGAATATGACCATTGCTGTTTAGAGTTTTAAAGAGAAAATTAACAAGAATTGCAAACATAAGTAACCCAGGCTTACATGAAAAAAGGTTGTTAACAGACTGTTAACAATTATTAACAGTTATTGTTGACTGATTAAAATATTTAGAGGCTTCAAAAGAAGTATTTATGAGAGATTTATTATATTTATAACAATTTTCAGTAAAACTTTAAATATGTTATATTTTCCTACACTTTTTTGTTGTGGAGTTTAAATTTAGGGAAAGAGAGTTCTTGACTGTTCTCATCCCATTAAACCTCTATTGTTAATATCTGTTAAGATGCAGAATTGGCGAGGATTAGCAAATGGCAGAAAATGTGAAGGCAGAGACATTTTTTTCAAGTCTAAAGTTGGTGACAAACATACTTTTTTTTTCTTTGCATTGTCATGGCTAAGTTGGATCAACTCTGTTCAGAGATAAAACCGGCAACTATTAGCCCTCAATTGCCAATGTGCCATCATGCTATATTTTATGGACATATAGCTAAAAGAAGAATTAAATTTCAGACGGATATATAGAAAAGACTAAAACCCAAACTTGTCATCTAATGCATTTTATGATGAGAGATAAGAAAGTAAACACTTCTTTTCTTGGGGTGGGAGATAAGCTCTCTCTAGCTTTATCTGTATTTTAGAAATACGTTCAACTCAACATGAACATTTTGACTCCTTTTTTTTGAAAACTTTATGCCACAATGTTCTAGTTTAGTGGTTCTCAGTGCAGAACAGAAATATTGCTGAGACAAAAATGCTGACAGCTAGACTTCAAAAATAGTTTTGGATGAAATCAGATTACGAGTAGTTCATACATGCTTTCCAAAAATGTACATAACAACTGGAGGCTTTTTCCCCCTATCCAAGGGGTTACTGTGGTCTGTGGGTTTCTTTGTGTGGGAGCTTGCATCTTCATACATAGAAGTATAAGAAAGTAGCCTACAATAAGACATAAAAATAAAACAAAATGTAATGTAGAAGTGTTCTGAGGTCTTGGGAATTCTGGGCAAAGTTAACCAACAACATTACATATAAACTGTTCCTAAGGAGCTCTTAGTCTCTGGAGAAGCAATCAATTTGAAGATGAGGCACAACAAACTCAGACTAGAAGCAGGTTTTTTTTTTTTGTTTTTGTTTTTGTTTTGTTTTGTTTTGTTTTGTTTTGTTTTTTAATTAGATCTTTACAATAAGCTTAGTTAAAGTGAATAGGTCAATGAGGAGTGATCCTGGAATCCAAACTAGAGATTTTAAAGAAATTCTGTAGTTTATGTTGTACAGGGTGGTAGATCAGATGAGCACAATTATCACTTTTTTGTTGAAATTATGAAGCCACAAACCTGTATGTCTTTGCTGCATCTCTTCAGCAGTCAAGGAGATGCACAGTTGCTTATCTTATGAAAATTCCAAGGAGCTACTCCAAGCATTGTTGATGTCAACAGGAGTATCTCTGCTGCTTTTGGTGCACATTAATTCAGGTAGTAACTAGTAACAAAACCCATCAGCAGATGCACATGCAGTTTCCATTTAGAATACTGCTTCTAGGGACACAGTATATAACTGATATACAGTATATAGCTGATTATAGTGGGGCACAAGTTAACCTATCCTGACTTCACCTCCCATGCTAACACCCAACATCAAGTGCTGTTGGATCCCCCACCAGGATTGTCACCATATGCGCCCCTCTACAGCTCCAGGCGTTCCATTTCTTCCACTTTTGCCACTGGGTACAACAGAGCTATGCCCCAGCTCTCACCTCCTTCATAGCAACATGTGAAGCATCTCACCAGAGTACAGTTTGAGTTTCAGGTGAGTGAATGTGCCAGGTCTGTGGTCAATTTTTCAGTGGCATACATAGCCACCTGAGAAAATCAGAGGTGATATTTAAGCTTGATGTTACACACTTTCTCTGTGTAAAATGTGCAAGACCCAAGACAATGTGCCCCTTCCAAGTCCATCTTGAACAGATTAAGAAGTGTGATCACTGCATGCCAAGTTGTACTTTCAATCTCAAAACTGGAGCAGAAATTTATCATCCTGTCAACTCTGGTTCCTTTAAGCGCTTGTCAGACAGAAGTACAAAAGAAGCCAAACTACTTTTTCCATTGGCACCTTCTTTTGCAACATTTTTTGGTGTAGCATTTCTATCCAGTGCAATGCAAGACCTCCCTGATAAATGAGGGAAGTGATGGAACACCAGGGATCTCTCCTCTGCAGGTATCAAAGCACTAATGTGCCTTTTCCCGCTTCTCCAGCCATCTCTTTCTTTTTTTATTTATTTTCTTTTCTGCAGTATTTTCTACTAGGATTTTCAAAGAAAAAAAATCGCCAGGCCTATGGGATCAGAGTGATATTGACAATCCATTTTTACAGGAAGCGAGGCAAAAGGAGTTGCACACACATCGACTGCTTTAGGTCTTTATCTTTTATTCTTGCTCTCTCTGAGAAGAGAGGAAGTACGCTGAGCCACCACTGTTGGATTTTGACTTAGAATAGGAGATTTGGTGGAAATCCCAGAGGTGATCCAGAGTTACAGCATACTCCTCTCGATTGTGAATCTCTCTGACCTAACTGTAGAGCTATTTGGCCTCAGCATTTCAGCTCTGGTTGTTCAGGCCTTTGACCAGCACAGTACATATTCTCTTTCACCACCAATACTTTGATAGGTTTCTGTGAGATGACTCACGTGCTGACAGACAAGCGTTGTGCAAGTGCTCTGCAGTTTTAGTATATAAATCAAAAAATAAGAAGTGCAGCCAGAATCAGTTTGTTTTAGAGTAGAGTAGCTGGCAGGCTCTGCCAGCATTAGGTAGCAGGAGAAGATGTTATAAAGCATGTCCATGGGATGCTTGCTCAAGAGACTGTAGAGAGATTATTGAGTCCTATGGAGAAAGATAGCAGATTCCCTAAGTATCTTCACCAAAGTGATTGACAATTAAAGTCTTAACGCAAAATAAAATACTATTCAGCTCTTTTTAACAAGTATATGGGTTTTTTGCAAGAAATTTGCCTTCTTTTCTCATCATTATACATATAGGACGTATCCACATGCTCTCATGAATCATCTGATATAGAGGATATTTTTCCCTCGTCTAGATTTAATGAGATTTACCCTTTCTAAACACCTAAAAAAAGCTCACTGATGTTTACATGCAGATAGACATTGGAGAGACAGGATGCTTTTGAAAAGATGTTTTTAGAGAATTCTTCTATATCTTCAGCTTTCTGAATTCTTTTGCCGAATTACTTGAGCTGATTACTGCAAGTGGACAGGATATACCAGATATATTAGCAGAACATAAGCTATTTTTCCCCTTTTCAGCACTACTTTCTTTCCTGATTCTTTTCTCCTTTTTTCCCCACTCCTTCTGATGAAAGCAGAAACTCCTCCTTCTTTTGGATTTTCTCTTCTTTTTGGCACCCAGACAGAAATATACCAGAAAAATTGGATTCATGATTTCCAACTTGACCATTGTACATTTTGACTCACGTGCTTCTCATGTGTTGTGGAAATTAATCCCTCTGTGATCAACAGTGAGAGGAGGTCAAATGGGAGCATTCAAATTTTAATGGGTCCATCGGTTTCCATTGGTCCATAGTTTTCAAGGCATTATGTACAGAGCAGAGTTCCTGCACATATCCCAAAAGGGAAATCTGGTTTAGATATGAAAAGCTAAAGCTAAATGAGATTTGGGCACTGCAGTTATAAGTGGTGTAGTGCCTGTTCTTCGGGTGTATGATCAGCTACATCCTTGAGTTAGACTCATAGGAAGTCTTGGAGATGTTAAGCAAGATTCACAAAGACCAACAAACTGAGTTGTAAGCTGTCTAAAACTATATCCAATAGGATATACTACAAAGGGATGGGACTTGTACCCTAATTAGCTTCCAACCTATTCTGTTACCTCTGGTTGTAGGAAAATTTTTGTGCCATTTAGTATTTCTAACCCTTATTCTGCTCTGGTGTTAAACGACCAAATACTTTGTTCTATAAATTGAATGGGATTTGAGTAGTTTATTTCCTTTTGGTCAAAAGGAGTTGGACCCTATTTTTCCCTTGTCTTTTCATCCAAAGAGCATCCAGTGGGAGCTGACAGAAGTGGTTCAACCTTTCAGTCATCTCAAGGTCAAAAAATGTCAGGAGTGCCACTTCTGTTTCTGCAGCAACAGGGAAGTAGATGACAACTCACAGTAGCTTCAGCAGAGTGAGCATCTTGTTCAGGCTGCGTAGTCAAAGTAGGTTTCAGAGTAATCCTCAAGGTCTTCCCTTAAAAGCAAATAACTTTCTAATCATTCCAGGACAGATGCCCAAGACAATGAGATGGTTTTACTTGATCCCATTAACTGATATGGAATAAAATTTTCTCCTGCTCCAGGAGCATTCTGATTGCTCTTCATCCAGTATGCAAATAAGGCAGGGGAGGGGAGAAGAAAGAGTGTGATTTTTCTCTGCTGTTCCCTTGTCATCAGCACAACATGAAAAGAGTATTCTAAACCTCAGACCTTTCGCTGCTAATTTCTCTCCTCCTTACTTACAATGATTATTTCAGAGGTTCAAAGGTAATTCTTTTTCTGTGGAGTGTGTATCGGAGCATATTGGTATTCAGGTTGACACTATTAGGTAACTGCAGATGCGTGCCCAAGTCACACATATGTCAAGAGCACTGAAAGAGCATTACAGCATTAGGAGGAGAGAAAAGTCTGGTTTTGATTACTGATAATTATAGATAAGCTGTAGCTGACAGTCATTTTCTGACCGCAAACTCAAATCAATCAATTAAAGACTGCATGCAGCAGCACCCGTGTTTAATCATTTCCAGGCTCTTTAAAATGATCCATTACTCTGATAGCATGTCAGAGCTGCTGTGTACCATTTGTTGTTGCTGCTGAGGGTCAAATATGCAGCTGCTTTCAGGCTAATTTTAAGAACAGAGTTCACAATCTAAAAAAAATATAATCTGTGTATAGAGATTAGCCATAACTATTAAATCACTCTCTTAGTTTATTTAAACAAACATCATAGCCGATGATTTAAAAGTCTTTTGATCTCATGACACATAGATAAGTGCGTTTTTTAATAGAATGTATTAGTGTTGCATCAGAGAGAAAAAGAGGGAGAAAAATAATAGATGTTCAACTCTGTTCCTCTCTAGTTTCTATTTCCATAGATTTTTGACATTGAACTTCAAATATGGGAAAGAAGTTTGTAATGAGACGTGGCCAAAGAACTGCTGTCAGACTGTAAGACTCTCCACTGAAACTTCTTTGACAAACTGGATTGGTTTTGCTGAAATTTGTTTTCTTCCCAACCCGAGCTTTCAAAAGAGAAAATAAGTTTTGATGGTTTAGAAACTATCAGCTAATATTTTCAGAATAGAATATTTTCATTTTGGCTTTGGAACAATTTTTAAATTAGATGTTTTTAAATACTGAGCTATTTCATATCACATACACAAAAAAGCTAAGTCAAACAAGTTACTATGTTTCTGATGATATAAGATTCATTTTTTGCAGGATTTTCCTTCAGGAAGAAACTTTCTGTTTTTATTCATAATTCAGTTGAAAGTTTCTGTGGAAATTCTGATTCAAATAAATCAATATTTGTAATAGAAGTAATTCCATTACTAACTCTCTGATCAAATCCCAAATAATGGTAGATAGTAGCTTATACCTTCCAGCTGATGTAAGCCAGGATAGCACCAATTAGTGACTCGACTAGATTTATCACAAAGGCTCAGTCCAGCCCATGAAGCAATAATGATGATTGTCGTATAAGGATATAGTCTAGTTACACATAGCAATTAAAAAGAATTAAATCTCAGAGAAAATACTTTGCTAATACGGTGTAATACTCAAATGCAGAACTTTGGGTTTCTATCATCAGCTTTGTCATATTAGTCAATTTTGAATATGTTGCTTAAACTATATTCAGCAGACATATTTTTAACATTTGGTAGAGTCTGAGTGATTTTATTTCAATGTACCAATTTAATTTCTAAGGCAAATTGAATGAAACTGGATGAAATTGAATAAAAGCTACAAGCTACTTCTTTAACTAAGAAAAGCTACTTTTACAGAGTATCTGTATCAGGATTCAACACATTTTAATAAACCCATTTTAAAAGAAATTTGGCTGATTCTCCTGATAGCCTTTGTATCCCGGTATTTCACTTAAAAATCTGATAAGGATCTCCATGTCACCGACACTGTTACTCAGTACAATTCACAGGTAGGAAACAAAGATTTCTGCCAAGCACTGCAGGTGGATCTC
Organism: Thinocorus orbignyianus; assembly: GCA_013400375.1. Taxonomy (NCBI): domain Eukaryota; kingdom Metazoa; phylum Chordata; class Aves; order Ciconiiformes; family Thinocoridae; genus Thinocorus; species Thinocorus orbignyianus. Next base: position 26,054 of record VXBW01001707.1, on the reverse strand, counting down.
ATGTTAGTTACTACTTGACTTCTTCAGCACAGACACCTTTAGTCACAGTCACTGGACATTAGTGTCTTCTGGGACATAGTTCATCCCATGATGAGGGATAAGATGCTGCAGCTGCCTACTTCTCACCTCAGTCAACAAGAGGAGCCAAGTGTGACCAGCTTCACCATAGACATGTACGTATCAGTTATATCTCCCTGAAAAGCTGGGATATCTGACTTGAGAGCCTGACAGCTTGCATAAAGGTCTCTGAAGAGATCCTTGACACCAGCTGTCTGATCCAGCCCTTAGCTGAGAGTTATTACACTAAGAAGGAGCAGCAGAAGCAAAACCATGCTTTTTTTCCCAATATCTGAACTTCGGATTTAATGTGATACCCAGAACTACTACCCAGTAGCTGAGCCATGAACCCTTTCCTTTGCTTCTTTATAGGAATACCCTGACATTCTCCCCACAGACCCACCCCTGCTTCTTTCTGAAGACAAAAGGTTTGGTATGAAAACAGACTGCTGTTTTTCTTCTCTTCCAGTGGATTTTAGGTAGGCTGTTGTTAGGAGTTCACTGCCATCATACCAAGAAAATCCCACTACATGCTGATCTGAAGCATTTTGGGTCAGAGGTTGCTGTGGGTAACCCTCCCACTGTCCCAGAACAGAAAATGTCTTCTGTGCACAAGCTGTTCCCTCACTGAGGCAGTTTATCCTACTGACATGTGAAATATCTGTGAAGACACAATTTATCAGAGCCTCTTTAATTTTATTTTTTTTTCTTTTAAAAGAAGGATTTTTTATTTGGTGGAGATACTTTTAACAGACTCTTTACTGCTGCTTATTTATGTAAACTTCCTGTTGATCTCCTTGAGAATTTTGCCTGCCTAAGGAGTTTCAGCAGGACCCAATGCCAGGGTGCACAGCAGAAATTCTTTGTCCCTTTTCTGGAATATTATCAGCTGATCTGAATATCCTCTTGTGAAATTGTTTATTTACAATATTCTTCTCAGAGCATTTACACTCCACTGATGACTTGAAATTTAAGCGGTTATTTATAATCATGTTAACTAAGACCACATTTCTATTCCACTCACAAGTTAAGTTAGTTATCAGATTACATGTCTGTTTTGTTCCTTTTGTCTCTGGTACAATGCACTGCTCTCAACAACGGCATCAAATGAACTTAGATGTCCAACTATAAATCATCCACATGTCGAAACAATAATGCTGAAAGGATTATCATCACCCTCTGTAATTACAGTAATGGAAAACAGATACTGAAAGCACATTTTCTGATCCTTGGAAAATCCCTGAAGAGGTAAATTTACTTTTCTTTGGGGAATATTTAACAAAAGGAAAGTTATTGGTTTATACGTCTGTTGAAAGAACTGAACTTATAATAAGCACAATGTCACAATATGAATTTAAATTATATTTTATTTTATATATTTTATGGTGGGGGTCTCCATATGGTCCCAATATACATAGTTTTTTAAGGAAGTGCTTCTTTGACTGAGAACACTGATCACTGATGAAATGCTCTGTCAAAGCTGAGGCACACTACTGTTTGTGGAAACCTGTTGCAATTAGCAGGGGAGAAAATGATCCACCGAGACCTAACTGGCATCTGGTTTTGGAGCCAGGTTGTAGCGGAACTGGATGTGGTACTGTGCTGGAGGTTTTGGTAGAGGAGAATTTCTTGTATGATCTTTGACCAGCTCTATTCAAGAACGGATCTACATGGTATAATAAAAGAAAAGAAGTGCTAAGAAAAAGAAACCTCTACATGTCATTAATATATTTCATTGTAAGACGCATGCATCCAACTCTTAAGTCCTCAATTTGCAGCTCTCAAATCTAGGCTGAGGCAGTTATTTTAGGACCTGAAAAGTCTCGATGGGTCCATAGGCTCTTCTGGTCTTCATGGTAGCTAAGTCTGTGCAACAGAATTAGATTTATTAGTCCTTTTTGAGTGAAAACACTGACTACTGTAACAGAGAAATTCACTATCTCTTGCTCCTTGCCTATACTGTTTCTTCCCTGCCACCCAGAAAATAATTTTTAAGCTAATGCAAATCTGAACAGTTGTATCAGTAAAAGTGAATGTGCATTAACCTTGAGCTTGGATACTGTTGTGACAGGACAGGAGCTCAGATCCATATCTAAAAAAACAGATTTTGCCCATGCAGCACATTTTGACTTCAGTTGGGCAGGATGTTCTCATATGGGCAATTTACCTGTCAGCTGAGGGAACAGCAGCCTCCAGCAGGCAGAATCAGTAACCTCTTCCACTGGCAACCACAACCTAAGCTACAAGGTTTTCTTTGCAGGGGTAGCTCACTGCCTGCTTCAAGAAGGTTGCAACACAATCACACAAAAAAATGTTCACAATCACAAAAAAAAGAGAGTTGTTATCCATCTACAAAACCTAAAAAGTCCCTCTTCTCTGGTAGCTCTTGCCAGCAGTACTCTCTAGCACATTCTGGCAGCTTTCTCCACTGGCACCTATAGCGGAGACCTTGCATTTCCAGATGGACACAGAGAGATGAGGCATGGGCAATAAAAGTAATACATGGGATAGAACAGACGCCTTCTAAAGAGGTACTGTAAGGGCATCTTACTGGGTCTAATTGAGTCAGGCATGGTTGGTGTTTACACTCTTAGAATAACAGTTCAGAGTAACAGCTGAGATAGTGGATATCCTTAAAACAAATACTTTATTGTAGGGTTGCCCAGCAGAGCTGCTTTGTAACAAATTCCACCTGTGTTTGTCCCCCAGCAAACCCATTTCACCCTCTAGTGTGTCACTGCCATGTGCTTGAGGAAGCAGCCCACACCACTGCCTGTGGTTAGGAAACGGCTGCCTCTGTTTGAAGAGAGGACTTGCTTTCTGTCCTTGCTAGTTGGCTACTTGTTTGTCTCCTGGTAAAGCCCATGAAGGCTGTTGCAAAATGTGTGGGTTACCAGAAGAAAACATTGCTCTGTTTTGTTTACAGAACGTGAGCTCCCTTAAAACAAACCCATAATGGTTAAAGTGAGTACCTCGTGTCCTTCTTCAAAGGATGGCCAGCACGTAGATGTTCTACCCAGGGCACAGGCTGAACACTGCTTTTGAGAGACATAATTCAGCCTTTGCTTTTCCTTTGCTTATGGGAATAGTCCTACAAGCCAGGTTACTGACTGTGCCTTGTCCAAGCACAGTCAGCTGTAGGAAAAGGAAATGTGGGCCCAGTGAAGTTACATCTAGAAATCTAGGCCAAACATGGTAGTAAAGTGGCCTGAATATAAGCTGGAGAAGACAATATTTGCAAATCCATCTACACATGCAGGTCCTGATTTCTCTCTCTTTTCTTCTGATGACCTGGTGTGTTCTCTGGGACTATCCGTTTCCAAAATTTGAATGTGTGGTCAGAGATTTGGGTTCATCTTCTCTAATTTTAGGGATCTACAAAGCAAGTATATATATTAGAGTTCCTCACTGAGACTTCTTTCACAGTCAATAGAGGTCTCTTCAGCATAGTCAGTAGGGTTTGGGGCTTAAATCAATATAGACTTCTATAGGGATCAGACAAATCATGCACCAAACTGCCATTGACATACTAACTGGATCTCAGATGACTATAAGGGGAGATTACCTGATTAGCTCAGATGTAGACGACTACACTGAAGCCTAGTAAAATTAGGAAGGATGAATCCCACTGAAGGGAATGAGTATGAGAAGACCTTGAAAGACTCCACCTTCACTATAGATACTGCACACCAGATGTCTTAGTTTTCCTTCCCTTACTGGTCTACTGAAAAGGGACATTACCCTAGACAAGAATTTCTCTGATGTAGGACTTCTTGGCACCAGCTCCCTCTAAGTAACATAATGAAATCTCCTGTTGGAGGGCCAAGGGTACTATTGTAAGATTTGGTAAATGTAGGATGGTGGAACATTATGCCCTGAACCTTAGGAGAGAATCATCACATAATTCATTCTAGATCTAGAAGAGTCATAAATCACCTTGACAGCCACTTCTCTGAGTGAGAAAGTAGATCACATGAATATGGTTGTGCCAGATCTTCATGAGGACTGTAAACATGCTCTTCAAGTTAATAATAATATTTTGCTTAAATCCTGTGAACGCCTATGTAGACACAACATCCTTGTGCACTTTCCCTCTACTGGCTCGTGCCCACACAAATACAAACAGAACCTTAGCAAAGAGTTTCTTACCAGCTCTCAGACCTTCCCATAACCTCCCAGACCTCCACCTACTCCCTTCCTTAATGGTACCTTTCAAGCAGTTCTTACCACACCACTGAAGGAGCAGGTGCTAATTCTAATTCTAAATAAACATTTCTTGTGTCCTTTATGGTCAAATCTGAACCATAGTAGCCTTCTTCAAATTTCCTGCCATCCCATCCTGGGGAAACTGAGTGTTCAAACTGTTTTTTTTACATTCTCCCTACTAGATAACGTGACTGTTAATGCAATGCGCAACTACATCCCACACTGCTCTCACCCTAATTAGACTGAAGGTTGACTAAGAGCAGAGCTGATCTCTGTGTTCAGGCTGCAGCATCATGGACCCAGGCTCCAGTTCTCATACTACATGGAAAGGTAATAATAGTCCAATATACATCTAGTCCCTATGAAAATTGTTTTTGAGATAAACTTTAAATCTGTGGTTGAGACAAAATTGAATAGTCTGCCCTTGATCTCAGAGCATTATTGCATTATGTACACTAGGCAGCTTGCAGCCATGCAAATACACATAAATATATATAAACTCAAAAAAATATTTACTCTGTTGCATCAGTCTTGACAGAGAAAGCATGCTGTTTTCTGATCACTCTGCCTTTGCTTCAGTAATCCTCCAATGGGTTACAGGGAGAGGAACATTATGCAGCACACACTGATATATCACCCTGGCCCTAAACCTTAGAGTGCATCAGCCAACGCTCCTCAGTCAAATTATACTCAGCTCAACACAAACATTTAAAATAGATGAACCTCAAAGAAGAAATGCTGCCCTCAGACATTTCAAAGGCATTTGCACAAAAATACGACTCAGGATTTTAGAGTTCTTCTTGTTTTCATTGCTCTGTGCTCAAGTATTGGCCAAGTATCAAAGCTCCCGAAAGCAGCAAGACAACTGGGACATTCAAAAACTTGAAAAGGGCCCTGAAGCTGTCTGTCCCTTGAAAGGAAGAATTTTTTTTCTCTGAAGTTTTAGTCTCTCCTGCAAAGTTTCATTTTCACTATATTTTAAAATCAATCTACAGTGATTCTTTAATTACACTGTTATCAATTCAGCAACAGTATATCCTTAAAGCTTTATAAATTCATACTGAAATTAATCTGCCTAGACTCCAAGGTTCAGGCTACCATCTGTAGTCTCAACATACAACGCTCCTTTGTTTTGCCCTTCTAATTTAGCCTTTGGAAAGTCCTCTGTGACAGGCAAATCAAGTGGTTTCAGAGAGTGGCAATTCTTGCAGCTACTTTTCATCAATCATTTCCATTTTGTTCCTTTTTAAAACAAATGCATTCAATTTCCACTTTAATTAAGAAGCTGAAAATACAAGATGAGGCATAAATAACTCAAAGACTATAGAAAATAGATGTCAGTGACAGCCAATATATAGCTTCTGCCATCTTCAGAAATGAAATTGACTTTTCCAGCTGACTGAAACACTGTTTCTAATAGCATCAAATGTTAATTACAGTGATCCAAAGTAAGTCATATAAAACTTAGTCCTTATCATTGGCAAAATAAATAAATACAATAAAAATGCTATACCCTACTGTAAGCGGTGTCTTTCTGATACTTACAGCTTCTCGTAATTTTTTTTTCCTCTCAAGTGAGCACTTCAAAAGAAGGAAAAGTAGGATTAAGGGAATTTTTTTTCAGCCTTCCATTTTGCAGGACTTCATTTTCTCTGTTATTTTTTCTCAGAATTTTGGGAGACCAGAAACTTTCTTACTGAATTAAAAAGATATCAAGGAACCAGCAGTGATGGAAATACGCCATCTTTTATAATTTTTAATTGAAATGAAATAGTCTTATTTTATTTCAGTGGATACAGCTCAAAGAATGCCTGAGGTCTAGTGGGTCAGAGCCGGGAGCTCATTCTGAATGCTGTTCTCACCAGCTGCCTTGTTTCTCTTCTGCTGTATGTATGCCTTTTGCCATGAGTTCTGCTGAATGCCATCCTTCCAGTGTATTTATTTATAGATTAATGTATAGTGCTGTTGCCTGTGTCAGCAAGGCACTGGTGGTGATGATTCAGGAGCTACATGTCTTAGGTTCTGCAGGTTTATAGCACCAGCCAAGAAGAGGCACTCATCCCAGTTTCGGTTATCCTGGCAACAATTAAGGAAACAGTAGTGTCAAAACCAGCAGTAACTTCCTGCTTCCCATAGGGAGAGTAATAGTTACAGCAGAAACAACACAGTTTTTCTCTACCACCCCCACTCACCCTTTAATATTTTTTTTTTTTAAATCAACAATCTCTCACAAGATTTACTTTGCTTTTATAATTTCTAACTTGGGTGTTGATCTAAACTTGGACAGCATAACCTAGGACATGTTGTACCTTTTTAGGGCTCTGTAGAACAAGCTGCTACCTTAGGTGTTAAAGGGATGAGGACAGAGGAAGAGATTAAGTCAACAGAGAAGGAGGGGTAAAATTGCTTTTGCCTCTGTGGAGGTAGCAGAAAGTGTCAAACCTGCTCTGCCAGGGCAGCACCAACACACACTAATGGCAGTGTCAAGGGATGAATATTGTTTTGTCAGGAAGTCTAGAAAGGCCATTTTCAACCAGGGCAACCTCGTGAGTGGGGAAGGGGCTGCTATGAGATCCATGCACCCTCTCTCACTCCTCTCCCCCAGGCAGTGCAGAAGGGCCAGGTGGAGCCCCTGTCCACAGAGCCTCTTTCCTTCTGCATTTCCTACTAAAACTCTGGGATGCAAAATTAAAATGATCCTGGTTTTAATAACCAGAGACAGGCAGATAGGAGTGTGTGTATACATCTCTATTTGTACAGAGAAGTTGCCTTTGCATGGTGAAGGAAGAAAAGTTACACAGGTGGTTAAGCTAAAAGAGCTCCAGGATCTACTGGCAGCTGTGAATGAGCTTCAAGGTTTGAACTGTTGATCAAGCAGTTAAAAACTTTCAAAATGTTGTTTTTGAGGTAAGCAAGTTTTCTTTTAAGTAATACAGTATGCTATAGAAATAAAATTATGACAGAATCCTTCTGATGTTTTTTAGCGAGGCCATTGCATGTTACTTTTGTCACTATGAGTACTAATGAATCCTCTATTATCAAACCAAGAAGAGATAAAGCGAGTAAAAAGACCAAACCTTTATTTGCAGAACCAAAAGTTCAAGCACTGCAGTTTTTCAGAACTCTTTTTTTTCAGTGATAATTTCAAAGATTCAGTGAAACAGGAGTCAAAATTAATCTGCCCTGGAACAAAGTACACCTTTGTTCAGGATCTTATACAGAAAGATATGGTCACATTTTGTCAATCATGTCACCACCACATTTTTCCTGTCAAGAACTCAACTAAACCCAAGAAACCTTTACAAAGTGAAATTATTTTTATAGCTGCCTTGATTACACAGTGTTCCTAAGTCTTAACCGAGTGTTCTCCCTCACTATGGTACATACTATAAACAGCTGCCTCTTGAGGGGAGGGAATAGGAAGTGGAAGAATGTTTCATTATGCAATTAGTACTATTAAAATATATATGTGGACATATATTTAAATGTTACAAAAGCTTGTCAGTATACAGCATGGATCCATGTCTGATGCATAAACATGAAAGTACAGCCTCGTTCTTTATTGCAAAGTATTTATATTGTAAAAATTGGTTAAATGTGTTCGGCATCTATGCAGACTGAGGATGTTTGACAGCCACACACACAAAGCCAAGCCATTCTACAATATGCCAGTGCTGTTCTTGCAACACTTTAGTTTTAATGCTATAATTATTCTGTAAGTTGACATGAAACAGAAATATTTTATAAAGACAATTTTTATTTACACAAACATACAAAACAAACAGGAAAACCTACTATTAAGTTGTGCTATGACAAAACATTTCAGAAACGAAGAGGAAGATTTCTGAGAAACAAGGGATTGCAAAGACTTTCCTACTTCATTATAGAATGTGGAGCTGTGGACATGTAGCACTTTGATTTTAATTTCCACCCTGTTAAGTGCTTGTCATCCTGAGAAGTTTAATTTTCATGGCAATTTTGGAAGGTGAATACATATAGGCTTTCCGAATACAGTTTGCTTGTTTTTTTCTGACAAACTATTATTGCATTTCCCAACACACTCATTTTTTTTCTTTCTGTTTACAGTCACAGGGATCAGCTTTTTATAAGACTGTTACACATAGGGAGGGAACAAGCCAAGAAACTCTTGGAGTCCTCCTGCAAAACAAAAACCCCTCCTGAAGGTTTTGCCAATTATCAGAAGAACTAAAACCAAAATAATAAAAAGGAAGTGCTTAAACCCCTGTTCTATGTATTTAAACAGCAGCATGGGTTCTTTTATTTAAAAAACCAACAATTCTAATCCCACTTGCCAGCTTAAAGGGCTCACTTCAGGAAGAAGTTTTGAGTGACTGATAAACTTAGCCCAAAAAACTAAGTGACTAAAAAACTTTGTCACCTTGTGGCAGACCAATAAATTCAAAAGCTTCATGTAGAAAAATGAGACAAAGATCACAGTGATTATCCTCAATCCTGAATTCAGCTGTGATCTCCCAATAAACTCAGAAGTGCTTTTGAAGTAGTTGTTGAAGAGTATAGATTAAAAAAGAAAAAAAGTATTTTAGAGCATTTGAAGATCCTATGGCATGGCTATGAGATCTGCTGACCCACTCGAGGTACTAGTGCAAAGTCAGATTCTTCAGCATGTGTATGTATGTGGATGCATGTCCACGCACGCTGCCTACTCCTGCATATATATTCCCTGCCTTGTATAGTCTTAAGTGCCTCCAGGTATGTAGTTTAGACCATGTTCATGATGGTGTTCTCCTGACAGGCACAAACCAACCAGCGGATTTTGAGCAGGATCTGTGCATGTTAGGGACCCAAGGCACAGTGCTGTCTGGGCAGAGCAGTTGATTAGAAGCTGGCACTTGCTACAACTCCTTTGACTGTCATCTTGAAGACCCTTAGGGAGGAGGCTAGATTTACGTTATCAGGGAGGCTGAAGCATATACACAAAACCAGACTTGAAGATGTTCTCTGTGTCAAGAAAAGGGAGAAAAGACTGAGTCTGCATCTCTATGGTCTGCTCTGCCATCTTATCTGCACTCACTTCAACCAATTACAGCTGGACAGCTGATGGCTTGCAGGGGAGCACAGAACATCATGCAGTTGTTTTTTTTTTTTTCCCATTAAGAACCTGAAGAATTCCTCTTTTCCCTCTTTTCTTAAAAGTTTCTTTACTTCTAGAACCCAAGAGACAGCCCTCCTCATCTACCAGACCACCACAGGTTAATTGGCACTCACACAAATGACTACAGATGTTTGCAAGATGTTGTTGAGTCCCCTCTGAGACCATCATTACCTGCCTAGCGTCAGTGCAGCACTGGTATGTAATTTATTCCTTTGGAAGAACTCCATCACAATATAGCAAAAAATCATAAATCTCCCCACAAATGTCATTGCCTTGGGATAAGCCCAGCACTGGAAGGCTGAAGGGATTGCTTTACATCAATTGAGTTTGCTGCTTGCATTTGCTGTGAGATGATGACTCTTAAGTGTTTTTCTGGCACCCTTGTTAGGACACTGCCTCAGCCATAGGAGATGGAAACCAAACCAGTAAGCGCTAGTAAATATCCACATACGCAAGTAGTATTTAGCAGTCTAAATACGGGACAAGCCAGATGTTCGTTTTTTCACCCCACCAGGCTATCGACACCCATTGGGAAACGGTGCTCGGCGCTGTCCTCCGCGATGTGGGTGACGGAGGGTCTTCCCTTGGACATGGTCATTTTAGCATCTAACCAAGAGGTGGCAGTACTCCTCCACCGTTCCGGGCCAAAGAGGCACCTCATGCCACCGCAAGGTTCATCTTCACAGCATCGGCATCATCAGCTGGTTTATTTCTGTTTACAGAAGACAGAAAATAAATGTGTCGAGTTTTTCTCCTGTGTTGGGAGGGCTTCCCTTAGGCAGCCTTGGGAGCTACCTTGGGTTTTGGCATGGTGCAACAACGTAAGCACCTCTGCCATCTCCACTGCACAGCTGAGCCCACGGGACTGCAGCAGGTCCCCAACTGTGGAGAAGGTTTTAATTTCGCTGAGGAGCACAGTACTCAAAATGCCGTAAACTGTGAACACACAGCTGGAGCAGTTTATGAACTGCGGAGAAACTCTGACTATTTTAGCCCAAGTATTAATTCAAAGAGCATGCTTTGTTATTTTCTGTTTCATTGTTGTTTGTAAAATAGTTTAATGGGTAGTGAGCAGTAAACTGTTTAAAATCTGCAGCGCACATTGATGCAGTTTTATATGGCTAGAGAGGGAAGGATTTCACTGCTTTGGGTGTGAGGGAGAGAGGAAGATTATCCTGATAATGAAAACCACAACCAATGCATTTGCTTTGGAACAATTGTTTCAATTACATTACCGAGTAGATATTTTAATCAGAAATAAAAGCGATAATCCCCAAATGCAGGCCTAACAACAATTGAAACATCTGCACACTTTGAAAAAAAAAGGAAGCTTAGCTATTAGTAATGAAGTTTACATGCAGCCACGGAGACCATTTTCTATAAAACAAAAGTGACCCTATTTAAAATAAAAGGCAATGTTTAGTAATGACCTAACGACAGAGTTGGTATGGATCACTACCTCACATCTACCTGTGAAATTTTCTTATGGATATTAAAACCGTCTACCACATAGCACAGGCAGGGTGAATGAGGGCAAAGGGACCACATGCATTCATATGCATCCATATGGCTAAATGCTCTCTTTACCTCTCCTCAGCATAATGGACTCGTCTATCCTGACTTTTGGGAACAATCCCTGCCTTGTGCTCTCCTTTGAACAGTGCCCAGGAACACTAGATGGCACAGGACAGCCTAACAATACAGATATAGAAGGGAGTTTATTTACTATATGGTTTCCTGCATAGTGTAGCATGCTAGCAATGAATCAGCAGAGATAACTGTGCAACAGAACCCATGTCTATGCATTGGCCCTTTTGGCTTACTAGTATGGGGGTAGCCAAAGAGGCTGTATGTGAGCTGGAAGTCTCTACCTACTAACCAGAAAACACCGGTAAAGTAGGTCCTTTGTGCCTGGCAAAGTTGCTGTCCCAAGCTAGACTATTGCAACATGTAGTCTCATGTAGCTGGTTCTGTATACTCTTCACTAAGCTGTCTCTGGAAAGCTGAAAGCATTTTAAAAGCTCTTTTCCACTCAAGATCCTTTTTCAGACCTCACAGCATGATCTGCAGCTTCTCAACACAACATGTCTGGCGAGAATCAAATGTTGAGCACATTTCTGGTGCTTCTCCATGAAAATCAGTGCCTCTGTTCCTTGTGACTCTCCTGATTCACCTCTGTGTCATATAGATCAGAATCGGTCCCTAAGCCTGGTTTCAAAACAATCAAAAGGCAGTAAGACCTCCAGCTCCTGCAGAAGTCTAAATACTGAAAGGGAAACTCACAAGAAGAGATCCTCATGCAGCCTGAAAGACTTCTGATCTCAGTGGAGGAAACATAAACACTTTGGAGAAGAGTTACAATCCTTGTTGAAGTGCCTGCGTTTTCTACAAGAGAACAAGGTGTCTTGGCAAAAGGAACCCTTTCAGCTAAATAGCGAAAAAAAAAAAAAGAAAAAAGAAAAAAAAAAGGGAAAAAAAAAGGTGATTCTGGTGTTTTGGAGAGGCATAGCAAAAAGGGTTTTCTGCAGCTTCTTATTCAGCCTTCAAAGATGATAGCAAACCTTATTTTATTATCTTTTTAGAATGAAAATGATGCAAAAGGCTTTGATAGCAAGGGTAACTTCAAGTACAAATGTGGCTATGTGAAGAACTCCAGTTATCCTTGCTCAGTTTCTGTACATTTACCTTTACTGAAAAAACTGTGGCATTAACAAGAGGGAAAAGGAGTCTTGTCCCAGGAGTTATGAGCAGCAAGATGACTTCCCTGGGTTGGCAACAGGTAAGTCTCTGAATTAGGCACAGGATGTCTCTGGATTCTGAATCTGATTAAGCCTCAGCTCTGACCTACCAAATGGCCATAAATGAACCCTTGTCACTGTTATTTTTTGGTCTTGGCTGTTTAAAATGCAAGCTCTTGGAGTAGTAACTCTCATTCTTCCTTCTGTCTGTTGTGGTTGGGGTCCTGGCTTCAGCTGAGGGGTGCAAATGCTAAGGTAATACATCCCACAGCACTGGTAGTCATAGAAGCTTTGTCAGCAATCCCAAACCTTCTCCAGTACGTCAGGCAAGATCTGCTAGGCCTGTGTGGTCAGATGCTTGAAACTCCTAGGGCTGAGGGGATACTGTGTCTGACTTCTCCTTGTTCTGCATGGCCTTCTGTAATAATTTAGAGCCTAAACAAATACACTGAAATCAGAGGTGACTTTCATGGGTATAACACCTCTAAAAAATCAGACCCTTAAGCTCTTTTTGTCTGTGATCTTCACCTCCAGAATGGAAGTCAGACCTTCATAAATGACTGATCACTAAACAACTGCAGTGAGTGGAACATACAACTACTCAGAAAGGAAAGAATAAAAAACCTTTTCAATCTGTGTTTCTGCCAATGTTTTTAAAGTGAAGCTCGTGAGTGTACAACTCTTACCCAGGAGGAGTATGTGTGGGGTAGGGTTATCAAAGGTGTTACAAAGGTGACTTGATACACTTTGAAGTCATTAGCAATTTTACCTCCAGCTTCACTGCAAGAAGAATTAAATCACTGCAAAAATGCGTTTTATAAATGCTGCTTACTTTCCCTTTTTGAGAGAGAGCTCTCACCTTTTGCTAACAGGGTTTTAGGTTAGGTCCTCATGCTTTTAAGAGTTTTTTTTAAATAATCTTTTGCATAGAGGTCCTGCCAGCTACCAAGTAAGCATCACAGACAAAAGATTTCTATTTTTTACAAAACCTTGAAATGAACTTAAGTCTGTGAATTCACGGAAGTTTCTTGAAATTTGCAATATCTCTAAATGAAGTAAAAAAATCATCCACAGACTTGTTACAAAAGGCCAGTGGCAAACTTCCTCTCCAGGTTTACTTGTAAGCTTTCTAGTACTTTCTGCTTCTCTCTGGGCCAAAAATTCTCAGAGGACCAACTGTCTTTCCTGTGGCTTTTGCAACTTTTGCTCTCACTCAAGTCAGAAATGCAGAGAGCTGTAGCAACTAATTAACTAATATAACCCCAAGCCATAATTAGAGTTGAGGCCAACACCACACCCTTGAACTTCACTGGTGTGTCCAGACTGCTGTCAATAAGAGGAATAAGAGGCTTNTTTTTTTTTTTTTGTAAAAGCAAATTTGGAAAGGAGAGGCTGGAGTTGTGTTTGTGGCGGGACAGTGCTAAGGAGGTGCTAAATAAATGCCTGGAGAAGAACCTTCCTTTGTTCTTGATGGACCTACACCACTCAGTTTATTCCCACAGTTTTGAGGAAGCAGAGATTAACAAGTCAAGAGACACTAGAGAGGAATTGCTTTTATGGGGGGCAGCACCACAGTTCTCCTCATGGGACCAGTATCTCAGATTCAGGCTTACAGGGGCCGTTTGACTAGAAATGACTAGAGAGGATTCAAATTCTCTCTAATCTGCACACACAATCTTTGGTTTAGGCTCACAGAAGTCAATCTGCCCATTTGGATATTCTTAGTTTAAAAGCCACAGTTCCAGAAATGATCGGCTGGAGTAGCACAACAATTCAAAGTAGAAGAGACAAGTGTCCAAGCTTCCTAAAGAATCGGTCCTTGGTATCACTGAAGGGTGATTCAGACATTCTACATCTGGAAAAGACAAGCTCCTAAAACTAGCTAATAGTGTTTCCCAGAAGAAAGGACTACAGCAAAAAGGTATCTTCCCTCTCTGGAGCTCAAATTGCTGTCTGTGGGTTACACTTCTACAGCTGTTGACAGTTTGGGTGGGGCTAAATACCTACTAAAGGAGAGCTCCTTCTTCAGAAGAATAGCTTCTGGGGGGCACAGTGGTAGTGATGGGACTCCTGAGTTGTAGACTATATTCAGCTGGAAGGAGTTCCTGTTGACTCTGCCAGCTAAAGTTTCACAATTTTCCTAGAAAAGACTCCTAACCCAAAGGACTCCTCAAAAGGTCAAACCTTACTTTGTGATTCTTTAGTGCAGCCCAAAGAGACCTTGAAATTCAAACCAAATATTTTAAACCACGTATGTACATATTTACAAATCAAGAGATAATTCTTCTGTTTTATTGCCCAACCTTCATCGAGGTTAGTCAATGAAGCATAAACACAAAGATGACCTGTCTCTAGCATTGGTCATTTCTAGTCAGCATTAATATTATTTTTACAGTGGCATAGACTCCTGAAGTGGGCTTTTGTGATGCACACAGGAAGAGTAACTCAGCTATGACAATAGTTTAATCTATTTTTTACAGCTGTGGTTTGAAGAAAAACAGCATAAATAACAATGTCAATGCTTTACACCTTAAATTTCTGCAGGTATAAGACACCACAACCTTTACACAGAAGGGTTACAAGACATCATAAGGCTCAGCAGACAGTCCTAGATCAAGTAAGCCAGGGAGGTAGGGGTGCTTGTCAACATTTTCCCCTTCGGCCCCTTTTCCTCATTCTTCCTGTGACAAAGTGAAATTCTCTGTTCAAACTTGGGATGCCATGGACTGACACCTCTCTCCTACCCCCTCCTCACAAAGATTGATTTCTCCTCTACTTGTTTAGAATGAGACTGGGGCCACCTGTGCATGAGCTGCCAGGAAACGGGGTGCTTTCATTTAAACAGCAGGCAGCTATCAAAACAGCAATAAGAGAGGCTATCAGGCTTAATAATGGCATGCATTAGAAGTAAAATAACTCTCTGAGGTCCAGTAATGTTGCTTTTACCATTTGTCAGGTGTATAATCACTCTGGAGAATAAGAATAGTGAGGTCTTTGTAAAATCATGAATCAACATTCCCAACAATTCAACTGCTGTGAGTAGGTCAGGTCAATACCCTCATGTCTCAAAAAACTACTTAAGCCCTCCTGTCTCCTGAGACCATTACATCAATAGATACCTCCAGTACTACTGAAAATGACAGCTTGCAATATAATACCAGGAGATCCCCTTTAATAGCTCCTCGATATTAACAGCTGTTGGGCTCTACTCTGGCTGTTTGTCCTTGTTTCCAAAACCATGCCATGTCTAATCCCCTGGTTTTACGTGAGTAAAAC
This sequence comes from Thinocorus orbignyianus, assembly GCA_013400375.1. Taxonomy (NCBI): domain Eukaryota; kingdom Metazoa; phylum Chordata; class Aves; order Ciconiiformes; family Thinocoridae; genus Thinocorus; species Thinocorus orbignyianus. The sequence continues at coordinate 10,643 of VXBW01001707.1, read as the reverse complement.
TTTTATCATTTTCAGGATGATCCTTTTCTTTTTCTAAGCACAAACAATGGAATAAAGCAAGCAACTCTGAAGAAAGGAAAATCAGAGTGGTACCCCTAATATGGATTGTCATGTTGTTTCCAAGAATTTGAGTTTGGTTAGCATTTTTCATTCACTGCGATCTTATTTCAGCTTTACCATTTTTATATCAGACAAAATCCAGAATCTACTGCAGTTCATGGCAAAGTCTATTTGACTTCTTTTACCTACGGATTTTATAAAATGGTTTGTGCTCCCACACCTCACAGTGCCACGTTCTTTTGTTGTACTTGTAATTTGCCACCTCAGAAAAGGTGACTCCTGTCTTCTCTGCATTAAACCTTCCTTTATGACTTTTACATATGTTGTTAAAATGCAGCAGAGTGTTGGAAATGACTGAAATATTACTGCCTCTAATTAGTTCCTCAAGAGATGGTGGGAAAAGACAAATAGAATAGCTTTTTTTTTTTTTTAAAAATAAGTATTCTCCTTTTCTAAAAACCTATTAAATAAACCCATTAAAACCATTTCGGTGTAATGCAGAAAATGGGTCTCTTTCACTCTACTTAACCCATAGTGAATGTGTAGTGGCATGAGGCATCAGATGGCTTGTTGTGATCCAATGCAATACCTGCTTTCTGACATACTTCTCAGGCTCCTGTAAAAGCAAAAAAGACAAAGTTACATTTCAGCTCGCTTTCTTGGGAAACTTACTATCATTGGACATCTTGTCTAATGATTTAAGCCAGCAGAAATAAGTATAAAGTTGGATGAAGATATTTCTAGTGATTCTGTATCTTAGCTAATAATAATATGGGAGAGTTCCTAGATTGTGCCTGGATGATGAAAAAGCAAAAATGGGTTGGAAACACCTTAGCTCATGAAGGACAGGGATTCTTCCATGTCCAATTTCTTTGAATGTTCAAATATTGAAACTTTCCGTGCGTGAATGTATTTTTAGTACTGTCAAGCATGAAAATGCAATTTTACTAAAGTTCACTGTACGAAAAATGACTCTGCTTAGTTCAGAAAGGCACAGTTAAAAAGGAAATATATAAGAATGGAGTTTGACTGATATCTCTTTAACGTATTTATGCTCATAACAACTTTGTTCTTTTGCTGACCTCTTGTTTCAGTTATTTATTTCTGATGTTAAAAGTTCAGGCTGCAAACGTTCCTTGTGAGCTGTAATCAGTTTTCTGAATGGTGAAAGAGAACAATAAGATTTTGTAGCAACTGGGGTGAATCTTAGCCCTTGCTGGTGAAAAATGTAAGCTATTGAAAGTCCTTTTCATCTTTTAGCAAGGGTCCATTATTTCCCTATATCTCTTTTCTGTGCCTTATGAAAAGGTTTGTACAGTAAAGAATGACTGACTATGTAGTAGTTCTTTCTTCTTTTGCCAAGCTCTTTTTAGCTTTGGCAGCAATTCTATTTTCCCTGTCATCATCTAATGTCTATTTATTTTACATTGCTACAAAGCCAGTGCAATTCCCTCATAAATCCCAGGTTGCGAAGATGAAGAAACAATTCAATTGCTTTTATTAAAAATCTCTAGCATCCTCTTTCTGATTCCTACCATCTAATTAGGTTTGGAAAGGTCATCAGTTTGAAAAACTCTTGGAAAAGAATCAGTTGAATTAAAAGATCAGAGTTTGCCAAATGCCTTGCATTGCTGAGCTCTGAAATACCTGATCAACCCTGGTTGTCACAGGTGCCACAAGAGTGCTTGTCACTAATTGTTGATCTAACTAACCTCATGTCCTTACTCCTTTTCTCTCACCTCCACCCTCCTGTCCTCCTTTGCTGTCATGTGCACATGAACACATGTGCGCACCCTGTTTTCCACCCATTAAACTCTGTGGAAAGTTTGCATGCTGTTTGAATGATTCAACATCTCCCACAGCTGCCTAAAATGAAGGTGGGAATAACCAGAATGGGAAGCTCCATTGACTTAATGCAGTAGAGTCCTGAACATAGTTGTGAACATTAAATGGCATCAGGTTGGGGTAATCTAGAGCTATATTATTGTTATCACAGCAGAGTATGATTTTTTTCATTTCATAGCCAGTTACAAATTGTACAATTTTTAAGTGATTGCTCTCTCAGTGTAGGGAGAGAGGAAGTCGTCTTCTGGATCATATTCCTTCTTATAGTACAATTATACATCTCTCATGTCCGATAGATATAAGTCCTGACTTCAATTTTAGATAAAACTTTTAGAAGCAGACAGCCTTGAAGGGCACGGTAATGTTTTTTAAGCTTGCGTGGACACTGCTTTGCAGCTACTCACTCACTAATGAGCTCACTGTTAATACGTTGTTGCACTGAATGTGGAGCTGCCAATTGATAGGCAGATTTCAGGCACCATGAAATAGAAGTAAGGGGTTAGAAGTGCTGTGTTGCAATGGCAGCAGAATGCAATGACATCCTGGAGCATTTAGAAGTTTAGACCCTATACACAGGAATCAAGCTCTTCCCCAGAAGTAATCCTGCCATCATGCCTCTTCCTGCACTGAAAGCCATGCAGGGATGGGTGACAGTCTATCATCTTACGCACATCAGAGGGTTGCACAAAAATCAGCAAATAATATGAAGTATTTTATGAACACAGCTTTCCAAATCACAATGTGAAAAGATTGTAATGGGGCTGAATTCACTTTCCTTTGATAGTTTTCAATATTTTTTTTTTCCCCTTAATGTGTAAAGTGTGAAATAATGGTATTTTTTTCCCTGCTCTATTTGCTCCATCTCAGTTTTATGTTCCTAACTATGAGGTCATGTTATATCATCACAAAATGATCATGATATGCACAGAAATGAGGATGATGGAGTGTGTATATCTCCTTTTTAGTATGCTTAACTTCTACGGGTGACAAAAAATGTGAGGTTGAGCATTTTGGTTTTGTAGTTTGTATTTTAGAGTACCTGGAAGCAGTGGAAGTTCTCCATTTAACAGCCATTGTCCTGTGTCTGTGCTTCCTGAACCCTGAATTTTATTTCTGCTGAAAATCTGAAATATCTGAGCTTTTCATTTTTTGCTGCATCTTAATATGAAAAATAAATGCTGAACTCTTCATGCCCTCCTTGTACTAATGCATAGCTTGGGAGAACATTAAAAACACATAAGGTCATGCAAGAGAGGTTAGGAAGATGTCTTCAAATCCCACTGACATTTATGAATAATTAGTTAAAATGTGTAAAGACAGAGCGTTTAAAGATTCTACATTTTGAATCTCTATATTTTAAAGAAATACGCCACATACAAGAAGGTGCCTAAGTGATTCAACAGAGTGGGAGAGGAAGTTTTCACCAGAGAGATATTTTTTTGCCTTTCCATATACTGACAGCATAACTCTGGAGCAGTGAATTGAGACCAAATGCAAGGGTGTGTGCAGGGGTGTACCTCACCCCCAAATACCTGTTGCGGGAAGTTGAAGGGGAGTTGCATGTGAGAACACGAGTGATAGGTTTTCCCCAGTGCCTCCTTGTCACTTGAGAACTCCCTTTGTTTTATGTCTGGCACAAGTTTAATAGATACCTCGCCTTTGAAAAAACAATAACCGATCTTATCTTTCTCAATGCACTAGTATTTAGCAACTAGCATCAGATGGATCTGAGGCTGTGCTCTTCATGGAACGGAAGGAAAATTTATCATATGCTCAGATTATCTCTTGACAGAAAAGTGTTAAACAGGTCTTTCCCAACACAAATACAATGGTAAGTAATACATGTTCAACGCCTGTGAAGACTGGCTGGTGCTCTTGCAGCTAGGTGTAGCAAAGATTAGAAACTCCTGGGAATACAAATGAAACTGTATTTCTGAACTTCCTGCCTTTCTAAAAATTAAAGAACTAAGGAAAAGGAACCAAATTTATGAGCCCTGAAAAAACAGTAAATATTATCTACCTCATAAAATGAACTTTTAAACCTGTAGTCATATTTCTTCAAGCTTAATACTTAAGTTTATCTTTGATAATTATAAATTGTTCTCTGTAAAGAGCAGCGGTTGGGAAAGTAGTTGGCAGCATGATGTACCATTGGAGTTCATTCTGCTTTATTTATTGAAAAATACTAAAAAGTAAAACACTAGAGTAATTCACATTAAAATGGTTATGAACCCATTAAGATAAATACTTGCAACTGCCTGTGTAAAATTATGGTCAGAATAACCACTTCTGGCTGCAGAATAAACTTTCCATGTTTGTTAGAGCCAAATGCATTTGCTTACTCAGATTTTCACTTGAATGATAATCTTACCCCTGCCTCCCCCCTTTTTTTTCCTGTACATGAAAACCTTTAAAGGAGAGGGACAGAAAAAGGCACCAAATACTTGTCACCAAGCATCATAACAAGGAAGAATCCAGACAAGTTTCATTGAACAGTTCATTCCTCTTCTTCGCTGACACCAGTAGAGCATGAACACAGAGAGTATGGGTTAATTCCCAAAAGAGATGTCATTCCTCCCAGAAAATCATTTCCCAAACCCAGGACATCAGTCCTCCAATAATGGGATCATAATAACTAGATATGGGTTTGCATTCCCTCTGCACTGAGTTTTACATCTCTTGGCTTTGCAGTGGTATCTTGACCTGCTGGTAGGCAGGACAGAGCTGTTCACTGGAGCCAAATTCTCATTTTGTAGTGTTTTACTCCTTTTCTGTATATTATATTAATATTATTGTTTATAATATTAAATAAGCCACAAGTAAGTATCCATTTATTGTGTAGTAAGAGTAAAGTTCTTGCATTTTGATTATCAGACTAGTCTTCATTCCCTAGTAAAAAACATAGTTAGGAAAATTGCCAATCTTTTAATTTCTGGCCATTTTCTCTAGGAACACAGCCGTGCCTTGGGCTGGGGTACTGTTACCTACAGACTTTGGCAAAATTTCCAGAGGGTCTGAAGCTTTTGGCAACTGAAGATTGACTCACAGCAAAGGGCTGGGTTATTGATAACCAACAGTGTAAAGGATGCAGTGGGGTGCTCTGGGGAGCTGCTGCTCCGCCAGGCACCATGGGTGGTAGATCCATGAAAGAAGGATGTTTCCTAGCTTATGACTCTTTGAGGGAGCTGGAATTTGCTGCCATCATGGAAGCAAGATGCCAGCAGGGGCTGATCTTGCTTGTTTGCATCTTGTCTTGCTTTCCTGCTCCTGTGAGGCAGCAGCTTCTGCAAACTTCAGAGGCACAGCTGCTCTTTCCTTTTCACCTCATGCTCTGCCCAGAGCTTTCAAATCATACAGCTGGGTCAGCAGTGGGTAGTAGCATTGAAGGGTGCCTGAAATTCCTGTTTGAGACAGGACATAGTTCTGGGAAGACACACCTACTCTTGCATCCCACATTTACTTTGGTAACTTCTGAGAGAATGAACCTGGGTGGCCTCACATTAGTACTTAGGCTCATTTTATTGGTTTACTTGTCCGTTCCTAAAGCGTTGCAGCTGGGTCTAAAATTTTTGGAAATCATATTATAAATATTGGAAATAACTGTGTCCACAGGCTCTTGCAGCATTTTCCCTGTAATATGATTTATTTTCAAATTCCTCATCTTCTTGCTTATTTATTTGGGCATCCTTCACTGAAGGGAGCTCCAAGGATCTGAGATGACCTGTCCTTTGATGCTCCAAAGGGCCCTTCCAGAATCACTAGGGTTCACTATCTGCAGCTACTTTTGGATCCTTGGTGTCAGAGCCTATGAACCAGGCTTCATTTTAAGATGGATTGGGTGTTTTTGGAGAATATGTGTCCAACTGTGGAGAGGAGAACAAGCAGTTCTGACAGCCATTATGTAGGGCTGTTGGAAAGTTCTTGTCTTGAAAACCTTCGCAAATCTCCAAGCTGACAGAAAGGAGCTCATGCCTTAGAGCCTTCCAGGGTTTAAGCACAAACTTCTCTATTTGCAAAGAGCCAGGGCAAACATTGTTTGGATTTCATTAGAAACTCATCAGACATGCTGGATCTGAAATCACTGCTGCCCTTGGCCAGCTGGAAAATACCCGCTTGTTGCAAGGAAACTCTAACCCACTAATTATCCTAAAAAATTCATGTAGGAACTCTCTTGACCCATTTTTTTTTCCTGTTCCTTTTTTTCCCCTTGAAGACATGGATCAGTTACTTTCTTAGAAAAATTTAGCTGATTTCAATGTCATCTTTTTGGAAGTTTAATCATCACAAAAAGTACAGTGCTAAGTCATGTAGCATAACTGCCACAAATTAAGAATGTAATACCCTTCTAAGAGCCTTTATGGTAAGGAGAAGTATATGAGTTTTAAAAGAAACAAGGGCTAACCAAATTATTCGTAATTTTAAAATCTGAATTGGAATAAAACTTTTAGAATATGAAAAATTCATTCTAGCTATATTATTCACTATTCCTCATTTTCACATGCATCTGCACTTTTGGTTTCCAGCTAGGACAGAAACCAAGGGAAGCCAAAATACCTAGACAGGAACAGATAAAAGCCAAAATACCGAGACAGGAACAGAGAAAGGCCAAAATATTAACCAGAAACAAGAAGTACTGGACATCTCACAAGACAGCCTCCATATTTGTGTGAGATCTCCAGCCAGGGGTGCTGACTGAAGAGGCTCAAATTGATTGGATAAGTTTTGAATAATTATCTTTAGGTATTTAGTTGAAGTGAACTTAAAGTCTGAGTCTCTCACAATTTGCCTATCATTTAAATAAGTGCCCATTTCTCAGGAAAACTTGAAGTGGGAAGAAATTCAGCTAAAATATGAAAGACTGGCTTAATAATAGATACTCTATCTGCTTTCTAGGATATTAAAGGGAACTGATTTGTCCAAATAGCAATTAATTCAGAAATCATTGCAGCTTGTTGTACATTTTTTGTTTGGATGTTTTGGAGTTTTGTTTTTCTTTAGTTCAGAACTGACTTTTGAGCAGAAAGCAGAAGCATCAAGAGTTCACAGAATCACAGAATCGTTAGGCTTGGAAAGGACCTGTGAGATCACCAAGGCCAACCATACACACACCAAAATCCCACTACAATCTCGGCCACTAGAGCATTGCGTGAAGTGCCACATCCAGAGGTTTCTTAAATACCTCCAGGGATGGTGACTCCACCACCTCCCTGGACAGGCTATTCCAGTGCCTGACCACTCTTTCAGTAATGTAATTCTTCCTAATATCTAATCTAACCCCCCCCTGCCACAACTTCAGACCATTTCCTCTGGTGTTGTCATTATTCACTTGGGAGAAGAGGCCAATACCCACCACTCTACAACCTCCTTTCAGGTAGTTGTAGAGGGCAATGAGGTCTCCCCTCAGCCTCCTCTTCTCCAAACTAAACATGCCCAGTTCCTCACTTCATACAACTTATTCTCTAGATCACCCACCAGCTTGGTAGCTCTCCTCGGGACATGCTCCAGCACTTCAATGTTCTTGCAGTAAGAGGCGCAGAACTGAATGCAGTACTTGAGGTGGGGCCTCACAAATGCTGACTACAGGGGCATGATCGCTTCTGCTAGCCACACTATTGCTGATACAAGCCAGGATGCTGTTGGCCTTCTTGGCTGCCTGGTCACACTGCTGGCTCATTTAAGCCAGCTGTCCCTCAGTACCAACAGGTCCTTTTCTGCTGGGCAGCCTTCCAGCCACCCTTCCTCAAGCCTGTAGTGCTGCAAGGGGTTGTTGTGACTGAAATGCAGGACCCAGCACTTGGCCTTATTGAACCCCATACAATCGGCCTTGGCACATCAATCTAACCTGTCCAGGTCCCTCTGTAGAGCCTTCCTACCCTCGAGCAGATCAACACTCCAACCTAGTTTAGTGTCATCTGCAAACTTACTGAGAGTGCACTTAATCCCCTCATCCAGATAATGGATAAAAATATTAAACAAGACTGGTCCCAAAACTGAGCCCTGAGGGACACTACTGGTGATTGGTTGCCAACAAGATTTCATGCCTTTAATCACAATTCTCTGGGCATGGCCATCCAGCCATTTTTTTTACCCAGTGAAGAGTACACTTGTCTATGCAATGATTTGCCGGATTCTCCAGAATTCTGTGGGGGATGGTGTCAAAGGTATTACCAAAGTCCAGGCAGACAACGTACATAGCCTTACCCCCATCCAGAAGGCAGGTTGCATGGTCATAGAAAGAGATCAGGTTGACTAAGCAACCTCCCTTTCAAAGAGTTCAAAGAGGACCAGTTTGCCAGACAAGAATGGTCAAAGGGTTGACAGGCTCTTACTCACCTCTGTATATCTGATAAGTGGACAGATCAGTGCAATTCTACCACAGTACAGTGTGTGCTCAATTAATGTTCTTTATTTGCTGCTGGCACAGGATGCAGTATTCTTCAGAACCAACAAGTTGGATCCCTGTCTAGTATCCTATTAATGGGGAGATTACTGTTATTATTACTACTATTACTATTAGCTGATACTTGCCTTGTAAAGAGAAACCCCGCTCCATTTTTGATTTTATCCTGTGATCCAGGATATGAAATTCACATAATATAAAAACTAATACTGTTGCAAAAAGGATCTTAATAGGCGAAATAACATCGGCAAAATTAAGTTTCAATTATGTTGCATTTCTGGTGATTGTAGCATTTTCAGTGCGTACAGACAGAATAACATTTTGAAATTCACTTCGCCAATAGTTCGTTCACTAGGAGAGGAACAACAGAAAATAATGCTTCATGTTTGTTGTATTGTGGTAAAAAAACAGGAATGTTACAACCTTTACTTAACTTAGCATCCATCAACCCTTTTTTTCCCCCTCTTTGAAAGTTTTATTGTAATGAAATGTAGTAAATGTCATTATAATGTGCCAATGTTGATAAGATGATCATTTATTGAGAAAGAGTTTCAAAAGAACTCTACTTCTCCAGTAAATTAAAATCTTTAGATAACATACCACTTAAAATGACAAAACCAAACACACTGTAATCTCTGTAGTAACAAAATGATCAGCTTGAGAACATACTTGGAGCTGAGATGGGAGGTAAGAGGGCAAAGAAAACAGCTGGTGGAGTGGTTTTCCTTAAAAACATTTATGCTGTTTCTACTAGAAAATTAAATTATTTTCTTGGTGTGTACCTGATTCACAAGTCAGAGATGGTAAAGGAATTATTTGACTTCCATCAGGTTTGAACCAAAACTTTTTACAGGTTAGTCATTTGGCATGCTAAATTTTTGTCAGATGAAATGAACACACCGTGGTTTTGAACATGAAAAGTCTCAAAGTAATTCTTGCAAAAACTTCATAAAGAGACAAGTGATGTACAAGTAAGCCATATAAATTGGTTACAGAGAAACACTGAAGTACTCTGCCTTGCATAGCCTAGTAAGAGGAGTAGTACAGAATGTTTATTTTGTAAGAATAGGTTGAAGGGAGAAACAGCATAAAACAATATTCAAATGTAGAATGGCCTAAATAAAGAGGATGAGAATCAAAACTTCCATACCAAATGTGGGTAGAAGGAGAAATCATGTACTTAAAGTGTAGCACGAAAGATGAGTGTTATAAAAAACTTTGTGATATGGGGACAGAGCAGATATGTAATAGACTACTTATCAACACTGGTAGTTACTGCAGATTTTAAAAAATAGGCTAGACAAAGATTTCTAATGAATGATGAGCATGGTTGACACTATCTTTTTCATGACACATTCTTCTCTAAGAATGTTCTTTGTTCACTATAACAAGAGATACAGATCAAGAACAGTATTAACTGTGTCCTGTTTCTTTATAAACACTGAATTCTCAGAATACAATTATAATATTTGAATCAAACTAGCAGTTTAAAGTTTGATAAGACTGTTTGACAGTGGCTAATGCCACAGACTAGTTAGGAGTATGCAGTTATTCTTGCAAGGTGACTCTAGGTTGATTTACTCAAGAGTCTCTTCCAACACTCCATAACTGGCTTATCTCTGGAAGCAAGTTTCTCTTCCCTTAGATTCTTAACCTCCACTTTTTAGTCTAACTGATTGTACTACCCAAGTAAATAGCCTTTTATAACCCAAGGAACTTCTGGTCTCCACAACGCTTTGTGGTGTTGAGTTTTTTTAGGAGGAAGAAAACAGTCATAATATAAAGGAAATACTTCCTTATTTAGTTTTACATTTGCTCCTTTCCCATCAAGTTTATCAACGGATCAAGTTGGTCGTGGCTCCCTTTTACTCTAAAACCAGAAAGAATTAAAAAGAAGCTCTAGATCAGTCTCAAAATTCATGATTCTGTATTTACCCCTTTATATTTCTATAACATTTCAGATGGATTATTTTATTCCCATTCAGAACAAGAACCAAACATTTCCACATTTCTGTAGAATTAATGGCGGCTAAAGTTTAAGTCAATCTACCTGGTAAACTGCTTTGAAGTCAGGGAATTTTGCTGTATTTTGGAACTACAACTGCTAGTTATTCCTAATCCCTTAACTAGGAAGCCTGCTAGAGTATCTATCAAGGGACCAAAACAGCAAATTGTAACTGTCTTTCCTCAGTGTGGTATGATCAAAGGTAATGAACCCATCTCAAATAAAATAAAATTCCTAATTTCAGCAATGAAATTTCAGTAATCAGTGATTTGATTTATTCAGTTATTATAGAAACCAAGAAAACATTAGCCCTGGTGGGTGACTTCAACCTGC
>VXBW01001706.1:22377-66382 GCA_013400375.1 Thinocorus orbignyianus | reverse complement strand
TATGGGGGGCGGGGTGTGTCTTGGCCAGACTGGGGGTCCTGCTCAGGCTGAAGGGCCCGGGCACTGTGTGGGAACCAGACTGGTGGGTCCCAGGCACTTTCAAGGGGTCATGACAAGGCTGGGGAATGGGTGGGGTTGTGTGTGTGCATCCCAAGATGACTGGGGGTGTCCTCGCCAGGCTGGGGGACTTTCTAGTCAGGCTGGGGGCGTCCCGGTCAGGCTGAGGGGTCCCATGCAGGCTGGGGGAGGTTCTTGGCCAGACTGGGGGGTCTTCTTGGCCAGGCTGGGGTCCTGGTCAGGCTGAGGGTCCTGGGCACTGTGGGGAGGGCAAGAACCAGACTGGTGGGTTCCAGGCAGGTTTGAGGGGTCCTGACCAGGCTTGGGGGGTCCCAGGATGACTGAGGGTGTCCCACGCAGGCTGGTGGGGTGCCCAGGCGGGCTGAGGGGGTCCCGGTCAGGCTGTGCACCATGGACTTTGCTCCCCCAGGGGTTTCCAGCTTGGAGCAAGAGGAGCAAAACGCACCGGTGCAGGCGGGGCTGCCTGTCCCTGCCTCCTGGCTGGGGATGTGGGGCATTTGTTGGGATGTTACTGTCCCCTGGTGTGGCTTTTGTGTCCCGTGGTGGGCTCCCGAAGCATCCCTGGGAACCAGCTGCAGGGGACCATGCTCTCCAAGAGCACCCCAGGGTGACCCCTCCTGCAGCGTGTCCCACAAAGTGAGGGTCTGCATGGGGGCTACCCCCCTTAGCCCTCTGGGATGCTCAGGGTGGGGGACATCATCCATCCCTCTCCCACTTCGACTTGCCAAGGGTTAACCCCAGCCCCATCCCAGGTCCTGCAGCAGATGTGGAAGGGGAAGGAGGTCCATGGAAACCCCTTCTCCAAACAGGGGTCCCTCTAAGCCCCTGGTGAGCACCTGGAGCACATTCCTGCGCTGGGACCCAGGCTGGGGGTGCAGCCGGATCTGCCCCACCCCCTGGAGCATCCTGGCCAGAGCACGCAGGATGTGGCCATGGTGGTCCTCAGGTTCTGAAGGTGCCCGCTGGCTCCCTGGGGAAGGGGCTGGGTGGGCTCCAACCAGTTGCCCTGTGGCTTTTTTGGGGCAGGAGACCACTGCTGCCCTTGGGGTCACACCAGGGTCCAGGGCAGCTCTGTTTTCCTGATGGCTTTGTCCTTTCATAGCTCATGGCAGTGAAGTGACAAGCCCACCAAGCCAGGTGGCAGGGGCTGGAGGGGGACAGGGAGCCGGGCTGAGCACCCCATGCCCAGTCCTGGGCACCACGCTCCTGCCACCAAGAGGCAGAAGGACCTGGAGGCCACTGGGACCCCTCATAGTGTGGCTTGAACCCCCTGACACCACAGCCAGGGTCCTCCTGCTGCTCGGTACCTCTTGGTTCTCCCCCATCCCTAATCCAGAGCATCCCACCATCACGGAGGGAGAAGCTGGTGCCCTTTGCCGGTGCTTAGAGCAGCATTTACAGAGAGAGTTCTGAAGCCACGAAAGCTCCATAGATCTCTAACCCCATGGGAAAGATATTAATTTAAAAGCATTTAATTGGGGGTATTTTGGGGTTGGTGTTTTTTTTGGTTTTTTTAATAAATAACAATTCAGATGATGCCAAGCCCCCGCCGTGCTGTGGAAGAGCAGTTCAGAGCTGCTCCAGAGATTTTCTTGAAGGACTCAAAGATCTTCAGAGCTTTAGGGCTTTTTCTGGAGCAGCTGGGCAGCTGGGCTGGAGAGGTTTCAAACCGGTGAGAGCCCTTTCCAGAGGACTCGCAGGGAGAGCTTGAGGGGGGCTACAAGTATTTATTTTCCTGGATGTTTGAGGGCAGTTTTGGAGCTGTTTGGGGGTTTGCTTACACCACACAGGTGTCAGGGGGAGGGGGTTCATGGTTTTTTTTCCCAACCGTTTGGAAACATTTGAAAGGCGCAGAGGAGTTTGAGGGGCCTTTCGGAGTGTGTTGGAGCACTTGAGGCATTTCTCAGCCGAGAGTGCTTCAAAGCTGCCACAAGATCTGGTGGGGTTTGTTGGTTTTTTTCTTTTTTTTTTTCCTTTTTTTTTCTTCTAAATTTATGATCCATTTTGAGCTATTTCAAGGAGTTAAAGGACTTTTAAGAGCTACTTTGAGCCACCTCCAAGCGGTTTTTAGCATCTCAGGGGCTTTTTAGGGCTGGTCTGAGGAGCCTGAGAGCTGTTTGAGCAACTCAAGTGCTCCGGTGCTGCCCGGAAGGTCCACCCTTCCAGAGCTCCCAGAGCTTTGGGGGCAGTTTTTCCAGCCCCTTGAAGGGACCCACCACCTCCCCCTGGAGCCTTTTATTTACCCCCATTTCTAGAGTGGTTGGAGGTGGAAATCTTCGGAGGAATTTTGAGGAGGATTTTTGTAGGGGCGTTTAGAGAAATATTGGTGCACACTAGCGGGGCGTCGAGCAGTTCAGAGTCCTACAGAGACCTTTTTGGAGCAGCTTGGGGATGTTCTGGGGCGACTTGGTGCTGCTCAGAGCACTTTCAGAGGAGCAGCTGGAAAAAAATTCAATAATTTGGAGTGTTTTAGAGATCTCAGAGCATCTTGAGAGGCATCTCCCAGCACCCAGAGACGCTCAGAGCCCTTTGCAGCAGCTTCAGAGTTCAGAGCAAGAGCCTGGAGACATCTGGAAGCACCCACAGGAGCGTCAGAGGGTATTTCGCACGTTAGAGCCCTTGGGGGAGGGTGTTATATGGGGTGGGAGGAGGCAAAGAGAAGCTTAGAGGGGTGTGGAGCAGCTTAGTGGCACGTTTTGGGGCATTTTAAGGGATTTTTCCCAGTTTAGCTGAGGGCTGGGAGGGGTTCGGCGTGGCGCAGAAGAGGGAAAACCTCCATGTCTTCACCTGGAGCAGCCCCAAGTGTGTCCCTGCTGGTGCTGAGCCCCACAGCAGCCTCCTCCAAAAGGTTCCTCAGCCCACCTGGATCCCAAAGGGTCAATCTCCTCCCTGTTCCCACCATCATGGCTCAGCTGGGGCCGGGCCGGGGAGGGGGGCAAGGTTTTGGCTTCCTTTGACCTCGGTCCCTCCCAGAACCAGCTGGGTTCAGCCTCCCCCATCCTCACCCCTCCCCAAAATGGGGGCAGGGGCATTTCCAGCCCCTGGATACTCGGGATGCTCCAAGCCACCCCTGTGGAAAAAAAGTCTGTGGGCAGGAAGAGTAACAGCTTTTAATCCGACAAGAATTGATACATCATTTAAGACAATACTGTTTTTGCCTCTTTTTTTTTGGGGTGGGGGGTGGTGGTAGGGAGGAGCTGGGAGAACTTCCTTCACAGACCGGTGGGGAAAGAGGAACAATTTTTGGGAAGTACAGGGGGGGTTTGGGTTTTTTTTGTTTGATCTTTTTTTTCTTTCCATAGGGACTTTAAAGCATGGTGAATGTGCAAGTCAGTGCTTTGTTTGCTTAAAACTTTTTTCCCGGTGCTTATTTACAGTTACAGTACCTCTTTTGTGAGCGACAGGAAAAAACAAAAAAACAAAAACAAAAACAAAAAGACGATTGTTTGAACTGGGGATCCAGGATCCCAAGTCGAGAAAGGCAGATCTCCGATATTTATATATTTATACATATATATATATATATATGCTTTTGTGTATACACAGATACATTTCTCTCTTCTTTAAAGTATTAAAAAAATGATCAACCTTCATTCTATAAAAATACCTACTCTACAAGATAGAAAAATTTTCCCTCTCCAAGTTTACACTGATTTACACCCAAAAGCTTCTCTGGAAATGTACATTACGTGGCTTCTTCCCGCGGACTCGAGGCAGGGAGGTGTGGGGGGAGAGAGAGGCTGCGGAGGGATGGGTGTCCGCCCCACCTCACCCAAGGTTTTTTTGGGGCTCAGCCCCATCCCACTGTGCCTCACCCAAGGCCACAGGGACAGGGGGGTTTGAGCACCCGGAGGCGACGTGGTGGAAGAGGGAGGGTGATGGTGACGGGGGGGCTCAACCGGCTCAGGGTCTTGGCTGATTTCCCCCCAGGGCCACCAGCACAGGGGGGACCTGGGAGTCACTGGGGACCCTGTCCCTGCAGCAGGGGCTAAGGCTGCGGCAGCTGTCACCTCTCCCTGCAGGGACACAGGGTGAGCTGGCTGCTCTGCCACCATGGGAAGAGAGATGTGCCGTCTGTGTGGAAGCCTTTTGGAGAGGAGCAGGGATGCAGCGGCCAAGGGATCGCTATGGCTTCTCTTTTCCAGGCCACCCCGGCACTTCTAAAACCTGCCAAGCAGGAAAAAAAGAAACGGCTTTTTTTGGGGGNTTAAGACAATACTGTTTTTGCCTCTTTTTTTTTGGGGTGGGGGGTGGTGGTAGGGAGGAGCTGGGAGAACTTCCTTCACAGACCGGTGGGGAAAGAGGAACAATTTTTGGGAAGTACAGGGGGGGTTTGGGTTTTTTTTGTTTGATCTTTTTTTTCTTTCCATAGGGACTTTAAAGCATGGTGAATGTGCAAGTCAGTGCTTTGTTTGCTTAAAACTTTTTTCCCGGTGCTTATTTACAGTTACAGTACCTCTTTTGTGAGCGACAGGAAAAAACAAAAAAACAAAAACAAAAACAAAAAGACGATTGTTTGAACTGGGGATCCAGGATCCCAAGTCGAGAAAGGCAGATCTCCGATATTTATATATTTATACATATATATATATATATATATGCTTTTGTGTATACACAGATACATTTCTCTCTTCTTTAAAGTATTAAAAAAATGATCAACCTTCATTCTATAAAAATACCTACTCTACAAGATAGAAAAATTTTCCCTCTCCAAGTTTACACTGATTTACACCCAAAAGCTTCTCTGGAAATGTACATTACGTGGCTTCTTCCCGCGGACTCGAGGCAGGGAGGTGTGGGGGGAGAGAGAGGCTGCGGAGGGATGGGTGTCCGCCCCACCTCACCCAAGGTTTTTTTGGGGCTCAGCCCCATCCCACTGTGCCTCACCCAAGGCCACAGGGACAGGGGGGTTTGAGCACCCGGAGGCGACGTGGTGGAAGAGGGAGGGTGATGGTGACGGGGGGGCTCAACCGGCTCAGGGTCTTGGCTGATTTCCCCCCGGGGCCACCAGCACAGGGGGGACTCGGGAGTCACTGGGGACCCTGTCCCTGCAGCAGGGGCTAAGGCTGCGGCAGCTGTCACCTCTCCCTGCAGGGACACAGGGTGAGCTGGCTGCTCTGCCACCATGGGAAGAGAGATGTGCCGTCTGTGTGGAAGCCTTTTGGAGAGGAGCAGGGATGCAGCGGCCAAGGGATCGCTATGGCTTCTCTTTTCCAGGCCACCCCGGCACTTCTAAAACCTGCCAAGCAGGAAAAAAAGAAACGGCTTTTTTTGGGGGGTGCCTGACGGACTAAAGGAAGCTGGATCCCTGGGAGGCCGCCAGCTGCCTCCTCCCCAGGAGCTGGAGAGGAACGGGGCGGTCACAGGAGCTGCTCCCCGGGGTCACGCGTATGCCATGGCCCTTTGGGCCAGCGAGCCAAAAGCTGTCTGATGTAAACATGGCTTTTGTTTCCCAGGGAGCTGCCGTCAGAGTCTCTGGTCTCCTCTCCCGCAAGGGCAGGGAGATTTGAGTTGGGGCTGATGCCAAGGGGGCTGGAGAAATGAGAGCAGCAGCTCCATCCCTGGCCCCAGGGCAGGGAAAGACTATGGGGGAGCAGGCTCTCCCTCCAGGACCGCAGCTATCACCAGCAGAGCCCTGCACCGGGTGGCAATGGCACAGTTCCCCAAGCCAGGGACCTTGGGAGGCAAGGTGGTGAGCTCAGCCCTTTCCTCTGGGGCTCCCAGACCTCACCCTGACCACCCTCGGCCACTGCTTGCCCATTTGCCGAGCCCAGGTGAGAGGGCGAGGTGGCCAGGACCAGCCTCCAGTGCAAGTTGAAGAGTCGCAGCCTTTCCCTGGTCCCTGCAGGCTGGACAGACAGACAGACGGACAGACAGCACCCTTGTGGCCACAGCTGGGGACTGAGGGGACCTCTCCTCCCCAGAGCCAGCCCGGCTCCATGGATGCCCGCAGATGAGCTCGGGAGGGAGAAGGGCAGCAGAGCCGGGAATGCCACAGTGTGCCGACGGTAGTGAGCCAAAGAGCAAAAAAAAACCCCAAATAAATAAGGAGGCAGGTGACAAAGTGCGCTTCATGCCCTGTCCCCAAAAAAACCAGCCGCTCCCCTGCTTCTTCCTGCCACCAGTGAGCAAAAGAGGAGCCAGCGAGCTCCACACACAGCCCCGGGCAGGACGAGGATGAACCGCGCCGGCTGAATGAGGACATTTGGACATTTGCATTAAGTTAATTAAAAAAAATACACAACAACAACAACAACAAAAACCCAACCCCACAAACCACCTCTATGAGTCCGGGACACACTGTTTCCCTCTTTCCCAGATCCACCCCAGTGAGTGAGTGTGTCAGGGGACACTTTGGCAAAGCAGATACTTGGGGTGGAGGGGGAAAACGTCGGCTCCATCGCTTCCTTCTCCATCCCGTTATCCCGCAGCTGGGAGAAACCCTCTCCCCGCGCACTGGAGGGTCTGAGCCCGCTGTCAGGACAGTCCCCAGCTTCACTTGTAGCGGGGCCGATGCAGGTCCTTCCTCCAGTCGTCCGTTGCCCACGTTTCTTCTCCAGGTTCCCTTTTGCCCCTCAAAACAAGAAGGGGCTTCAAAATAACGGAGTCAGACACCAAAGCCTTGCTGCTCGTTTTCTTTTTCCCTGGTCCGCGCTGGCTGATTCGTCTGCTGATCCGCGGCAATGCTTTCCTTGTGCCTTCATCAAGAGCAAAGACGTCTCCAGTCCCCTCTTTATCCTCTCAGAGCACCAAATCCACACCCGTGGAGGAGCGCGCAGCCGGCGGCTCTCGGCTTGCCCTTATTTCACTTCCAGGATGGAGGGATTGGTCTCCATGATGGCCACGATGATCCTGTCGATGTAGTCCTGCAGGCGGAAGTTGATCTCCTCTTGCTTCTGAATGGCTTCCATGAGCTGCGAGGGAGGGAGACAGGGAGGGAGCGGTCACTGTTTGCCGCTGCTTGGGGACAGAATCACAGAATGCTGTGGGGTTGGAAGGGACCTCTGGATCATCCAGTCCAACCTCCTGCCAGAGTAGGGTCACCCAGAACAGGTCACACAGGAACGTGTCCAGGCAGGGTTCGAATGTCTCCGGAGAAGGAGACTCCACCACCTCTCTGGGCAGCCTCTTCCAGGGCTCTGCCACCCTCACAGGAAAGAAGTTCCTCCTCATGTCTAGATGAAACTTCTTATGTTCCAGTTTGTGCCAGTTCCCTCTTGTCCTGTCACTGGGCACCACTGAAAGAAGACTGGCCCCATCCTCCTGACTCCCACCCTTTTATGTATTTATTGGCGTTGATCAGATCCGTTCCTCCCTCAGTCTTCTCTTCTCCAAACTAAAAAGACCCAAGTCCCTCAGCCTTGCCTCAGCAGAGAAATATTCTGGTCCCCTCATCTTGGTGGTCCTCTGCTGTACCCTCTCCAGCAGTTCCCTGTCCTTCTTGAACTGGAGAGCCCAGAACTGGACCCAGTGCTCCAGCTGGGGCCTCACCAGTGCAGAGGAGAGGGGGAGGATGACCTCCCTCCACCTACTGGCCACACTGTTCTTGATGCAGCCCAGGATGCCACTGGCCTTCTTGGCCACCAGGGCACATTGCTGGCTCATGGGCACCCTGTTGTCCACCAGGACTCCCAGGTCTTTCTCCACAGGGCTGCTCTCCAGCAGGTCAGCCCTCAACCTGTCCTGGTGCACGGGGTTACTCCTCCCCAGCTGCAGCACCCTACACGTGCCCTTACTCTTCTGTGCACCCATGGAACTTTCACCCCTTCTTCTCTCTGGCACGGGCTGTTCCCGGCCATGAACAAGTGTTTCCCAGCATCACTGCCAAGAACCAGATGCTCAGCTAGAGTAATAAGCACTGGGATCTCTGGGGCTCCTCCCAGCCTTCCTCCCTCCTTGAGCAGGCTCTGGCTGAAGATGAGGAGATCCCTCAGCTTCTGGCCCTGCTCACTCCTCTTCTTCCTCAATTTCTCAGGCATGTGGGACCTTGGAGAAAGCATGGAGCACCGCATCTCCCTTTGATCCCCAACACACATGCGTTTTCCCATTACACTCTTCAGGGTCTGAAAGATACCATTCTGGCACGTGTTGGGGCTCTCACACCGGGATGTGGGGTACAGCCATGGGGAGCAGCGACAGCACGTGTCAGAGAAGCCAAGATCTTTAAGATCTCTTTTTAAGACAACTTCAGACAGACCCACCCAGCGCACCAGCCTGTCCCCGGAGGGGGATGGCAGTCACAGGGCAGGCACAGCGGAGCTGCCAGTATCATCAGCAAACTGGGAGGCAGCAGCTTCCCCCGCTTCCAGGAAGGAAGGGCTGGCAGGCAGGATAAGTTCCTGCAAGCTCTTCAAATAGTTGCGTGGCTATTTCTTTGCTCACGACAACTTTCAAGTGAATTTTGGAAGTGAGATGTACCCCAAATAGGGCCACATCGGCTGCTCCCAGGCCCTCAGGTGCCTGCGAGGAGAGGAAATGCCCTCTCCCTCTCCTCCAACCCCAGGAAGATGGGGTTTGAGGCAAGCACATACCTCATCTCTGGAGACCGAGCTGATCTCCGCTGCCAGGGATTCAGAGAAAGAGGCTGAGAAGAGGTTTTTGGCTCCCTGGATGCTCAAGTTAATGATCTGTCCGTTCAGCTCATCGTTCTGCTCCTTCAGGTTCCTGTTGTCCTGTTCACGACAGACAAACCAGAGGCTGCTGAAGCACCTGGTGCCCTCAGAGCAGACTCAACTGGGGAAGGCAGGGGCTTCCAACCAGCAGCCTCCTCACCAGCACAGGGTCTCCTGGCTCCATCTCGGCAGAGCCTGGAGAACTCTGAAACATGGGATAGATGGAATATGCTCAGGAGGCCCAGAGGACACCAGAGAAGCTCTTGATGGTACATGCTGTCCTCCAAAGGAAGAAGCCAACCTCTCCTGTTGGATCAGCTCCTCAGGAGGGAGCCCCCGCTGGCCACCCCTCACTGTCAGGGAATTGGCACCCCTTTTTGCAGCCTGAGCAGCCAAGCCTCTTCCCTCCCAGCCCAGCCCCAGGTACCTGCTTGAGCTGCTTGATCTCTTGCTCCAGCTCGGTCTCCCGCGTCCTGCTGTTGTACTCCTGGAGCCCCATGCTGCTGCTCCTGCCTCTCCGCTGCTCCGCTTCCAGTTTGAAGAGCTGCAAGTGCTCCAGCTGCTTCCTGAGGTCCTCAATGAGCTGCAGGACAAGGGAAGGGGGGGACAACTGAGTTCCACATCCCCTGTGAGTCCAAGTTTGCACCGGTCACAGCTTGTGTCCCCCAGCTGGGAGCAACCCCACGGACTGCAGGATTAACAGACCCTTTCTGGAGGTGCACATGGCTTCCCCTTCCTCCCCCATGTCTCCAACGACCTGGAGGGGGGGAACCAGTTAAATAACACAAGAACAGCCCTGGAAGGACTTTGATGGAGCATCAAAGATGCTGGCTCCAGGTCTGCAGCAGCAGCAGACCCTTCCTGCCCCCCCAGAAAAGTGGGCATCTGCTTATTGCCCCGTCACAACACTGTGAATCCTTGTCTCACCCGAGTGCTGTCAGCATTGCCAAAATGACAGTAATTTCCACTTTGAGGCCCAAAGCTCCTTGCCTCCCACAACAGCAAGCCCTGCTTGAGCCTCCAGCTGGAATTACCAGCCCCAGACACTCAGAAGGGGCTGTGGGGGGAAGCTGTGTTTGTGCCCCAAAAGCACACAGGAGCTGGCAGCTTTCGCAGTCCTTTCCCTCTGCCTGCTAATGCCTGCTGGCTCCACATGTCATTGTCACCATGCTTCTGCCACCGCTCCTTCAATGCAGAAGAGAAACAGGCCCCATGGGAAGGGGCCAGGGGGGCACAGTCCCACTGGGTCTGCAGATACAGACATGCTCAGTTGAATTTTAACACAGGCAAAGGCAATACAGGTGGTATAGAGCTGTATCTCTGCCCAGGCAGGACCAAATGCTTCAGTTTATATCTATTTTTGGAGAGGCTGCCGAGGCCAGCTTCCCCCACGGCCTTAATTTGGGGGACTAGCAGGACAGGGAGGCGGCAAGGACTCTACTTACCTCCTGTGTTGACTCCTTCTCCTTCTGAAACTGGTGCCTCTCCTGACTCAGCTTGTCCCCCATCTTCCTCTTTTTCTCCTGCTCCTCTGTCAGCTGCACAGTGAGGTCCTCGATCTCATCCAGCAGCTTCTGCTTCTCCTGCAACGACACGAAAGGCGAGAGTCGTCATCGGGCGGCTGCCAGGGAGGGCTCTTCCCCACCGGCTCCAGGACACGGCGCATGCTGGGCACGGCAGGGAAGGCTCTTCTTGCTGACGCAGGAGGATGCTCTGCCTGCTGGGATGTTGTTTGCTGTCTCAGGGCTTTGGAGCTTCGAGCTTTGGCAGCAGCAAGAAGAGCCGCACACCAAAATAGCACTGCTAAAGAGAGAGGTAATAAGAGACGACTCAAGAATAAACACACAAGGCAAACAGCGGTGCTTGGGCAGGTTTTCTTTGAGGAAGAACTTCTTTGGTGTGAGGGTGGTGAGACACTGGCCCAGGTTGTCCAGAGAAGCTGTGGCTGCCTCATCCCTGGAGGGGTTCAAGGCCAGGTTGGGTGGAGCTTTGAGCAACCTGGTGTGGTGGGAGGTGTCCCTGCCCAGGGCAGGGGGCAGCCCTGGATGGTTTTTGAGGTCCCTTCCAACCCAACCCATTCTGTGATTCTATGATGATTCTGGGCAGCACAGTACTGGCGTGGGACACGGCTGGGGCAGGACTGGGGCCAGCACAGAGGTTATTAGCCAGGAAGAGACATTAAACCACAAGGCTCCTTTGGTCTGAACTCCAGAAAAGCCAGGAATCCAAGAACTTACGGTACTCCTGGGATGCTCATTCTGTTTCAGATCTAAAAGAATTTAATCAAGGGTTGGCACAAGAAGGAATACGACCAGTTCAAGCCAGGATGTAAAGCATACAGCCCAGTTCTCCCACCCTGTCCCCTTCCTATACTCAAAGCCCTGGCTGAACATTTGAGATGGAGGGTAAAGCTTGTCACTAGGTGATGGCAACAGCCCTGTGCAGGACACGTCCCTGTACAGCAGCATCCTGCTGACTGCAACCAGTTCAACTCCTGCCCAAGCTCACAGTTTCCAGCCTGGCTCTCCTAGTAAGGAAGGGTTTGGTTTCCAGAAAGACAAAAATTGCCACCAAGCAACGCCTGTGCTGGATGGTCCATGCCATGAAGCAGCGAGGAGCAGCTACAGCTGCTGGGTGTGGGGTGCCCTGGTCCATGGAGCACAGCACCAGTAAAAAAATGCAATGCCGACCATGAAATCACGATTTCTGGCAACCTACAAGATGGGAGGTCACAAGCAGGGCTTCCCTCCTTGGCAGGGAGGGGCAGCGATTGAATCTCTCGCTCCTCCTTAATCCCATTAACCGTGGAGAAAAGCAGCATTGCTCTGCAGAGACTGAGGATTCAAACCAACCTTCAGGGGCTGAAACACACCCAGGCAGGAAGTTTATCCTCAGATCCACAGTGCTTTTCCTACACCCAACCTCAATGCACTGAGTTTACAAGGTCTTGTCAGATGAGGACCATGTCATGGTGGCCATGTCAGGCAGAGACGGAGCTGCAGCTCAAAGATTGGAAGTGGATGAAACACTTAAGGGCCTTCAGCTGGGCAGAGAGGTTTGATTTCACTTAAATTTTAATCCTACATCTGCCACAAGCTTGAACAGAAATAAAACACAGCCTCTGTACCAGATGTTACGTCTGCAACCCACATTCTTCCCAAAATATGAGGATTTTGGCCAGTCCACGGAGATTGTGGGGCCTTGGGAAGCTTCCCACCCCAGGCCTGAGTGGCCTCGGATCCTGAGAAGGGAGAGGATCTGAGAGATAACGCGGCGCTTTGAAGACTCATCAAGCAAATCCCAGTGAGGACGAATCCACCCAGGCAGGATGCAGGGATGAAGCATGCCTGCTCCTCTTCCTCCCTTCCAGAGGGACTGTCCCACTGCCACAGGGATGGGGACAAGCTTCCACAAGAGGGCACGAGTCCCCTCCTAAGCAGGCAGGACAGGGCTGCCACCGCTGCCTGCCGTGGCTCTTCTTCCCACAGGCTGCACCAGCACAGACAGATATACTGGGGGGGTGTGCGTGTGTGGTTGTTAATCCCAGTTTCCAAGGCAAACACTGGGAATCTGCATGGATAACAGTACGGGATAGCTCTGGTCTGAGGTGAGCTGTACAGGGACTGGACGGCAGGAGAAGCTGATTTTCTTGTTACATTAAACAGATCTCATGTAAGCCCTTTGTGTAAATGCGAATTTCGGTCCCAGCCACGGGAGAACCCAGGAACGCCCCGAGCACACACAGTCCTCACCTCCTCCAGCCTCTCAATGTTGGCTTTTAAACAAGGGACACAGGATCTCAGCTCACTATTCTCATCATCCAGCTGCTGCAGCCTGCAATGGCAGAGAGACATGTGAGAAACTCACCTCAACACCCCAAAAGTGAGGAGACTTGGTTATAAAAAAACAAAACAAAACAAAACCGCTGAAGGCAAGTCAGCAGTGATTTATCTTTTCAAAGCAAAACCTAAACCTTCCACTATTTCTACTTCCAGGGGGGAGAAAAAGGGGCATTCAGATGGCTTCTGGCGAGTCTGCTCTCCAGTGCTATCCCACTTCAACCAGTCCAAGGCTATTTTTTAGGTCAAGGGCTGCAGCAGTCCATGGAGAAGCCTCAGCACTAGGCATCAAAAAGCAGAGACATCGCCTGGGCAGAGGGTTCAGAAAGGGCTTCAGCTTTGCATCCTCCAGATAAAGTGACATCCATTCATCACCATGACTGTTCTGCTACAAGCCCAGTAAAAAAGCCCACTGCCTTCATCTTTTATTTGCTGCAAGGGCTGAACAAGAGGAAAATACGTTCTGGAGAAGCAGCAAGAAATACCCCATCAAAAAAAAAAGAGAAAAGTCAAATAAAAGAAACTTCTCCTGCCCCACTTCTTCCTCTGGAAGCTCCTTGTTCCGGACACTGCCTGTCCGACAGCTCTTCCTTCCCAGACATTTCCATGAAGGTGGAAAACATCTGAGCATGAAATGTACTTCCACGGGTCATTCACAGGGACAAACCAGCTCTTCATTCACAAACTGGACAGAGAACGAGAGCTAAATTTAAACTGCATCAGGGAAATTCACATAGTCTGAGAGTAGGTTCATGGCAGGGCTTGACTTAGGAAGAAAGGGAGAAGAACTTGCCAAAACTCAGGGTTTGTAGTGACTTTAGTTATACTTTTAGCCACATTAAACTCTGTCTACCACACTTTGTGTCCCCAAAGGCTGCAGCTGTAAAGTGTCAGCCCATACAGGTACTCCAGTGGGCACATGGGTCCGGGAGCCACCACCCAGCCCTGCCCCAGCCCCACCTGGCCTGCAGGTTCTCAATCTCAATGCTCTTCTCTCTCTCCATTTTGCTCAGCATCTCCCTCTGCTTCTTGATCTCCTCCAGGAGGGTTTGGTCGGCCCTCAGCTCCTGTTCCTTCAGCTGTTCCTCGAGAGCGTTTGCCCTGTGGAGAAAGAGGAGAGAGGAAGGATTATCTGAGCCTCATAGCTCATCCCTGGGGGGTTGCCATCCCCAGGGAGGGATCAAACCCTCTTCCCAGTCTTTCTCCCACCCCACCTCAGAATAATTGGGGGAAGGAAACTATGAAATAGAGCGAGCTGTTTGCTCCCATCTCCCTCTCTCAAGAGGCCAGCGCACGAGGGCTTCACCACGTCCCAGCAGATGCAGTGAGAATGCACCATGGGCCATGGAACCCCCGAGGACGCTACTGCTGAGTAACCTGGTAAAATAACCCAGGTGGTCCACGCTGGTATCATCTCTGCCAAGTTTATTTTAAGTCTCCAGGCTGCACCAAACTCCTTTTCAAGAGGGAGACCAGGAAGGAATGGGGGGGGTGAGATCAGTGAGCACAGTAATAATTTAATAAACCACAGCCTGTGGGTCACAGTCACAGCATCACCCGGAATGAGCTACTCCATGGGAACCTCACCCCAATCCTCCTCCTTTTCACTCTTCCATTTTCCCACCACCACCACCAACAAAGATGGGATCTGCAGGTCAGCTTTCTTCATGTGCTGGCATAAACAACAATTCCCTCACGGTCCTGAGACCGACAGTGGCCACGTTTGGCCATCCGGGGTGGGCAGAGGTAGCCCAAGCCCCAGTTCCCCAAGCCCTGCTGCGGCGGGAGAGCTGAGGTCTGTCAGGAGGCCAGGGATCATGCCAACCGCTTTGCACCGGCAGGTGGGGAAGGCTTTTTTACCAGACTGACCCATTCTTCAACAGGCAACGAGTGCACTCGGGGCTTCACTTGATTAAAAGCCGACTGACGCTTCTGGGGCAAGCTGCTAAGGTGAAAACATGTCCCTCACCGCAAAGTTTATCAGGGGCTTAGAGAAGCCTTTGTTGGTTCCCTGACATGATTGTTACTTAAGAGACTTACAGCCCTATAGATAAACTCCCGCCGGGTTTATCTGCTGAGGGTAAAGGCACTGCTGGAAGAGAGAAACCTGCCAGATTAGTAGAGAGGGCGATTAAATCAAACGGGATCCAAAGGGCTGCGCCCCAGCCAGGATCCAAAAGCAGTAGGATGTGGGGAGGGTCCAGATAGGTAGCAGGGATCCTGCTGTGCTCCCCACCCAGGTTTAATGGGTGAAATAAAGGCCAGAAAGAGTCCATAGAGGGTAAGTGCATTCTCCCTCTCTGAATGGAAAGCTTTCCAAGGAGCATGACACCCCTGTGGTCCTCTGAGCTCCCCTGGAGCTCTACATGGTGAACACCCAGAAGGCAGGCGATGCACAAAACCCCCAAGCTATTATGAAAAAAAGAATCGACCTAAAAAGCACTATTATAGTGAGCAGAACATTGCAAAGGAGAGAGATGCCAGCAGGTGGGCCATTTGTGCTGCCTGGGCAGCTGGGAATTTGCTGGAGACCCAGAAAAGCCTGTATGCAGGATGCTGTGATCCCACACACAGCCTTTGTGCACAGAAGGCAGCCTGGACCCCAGCTGGATTTAACTACAGCCAGGGAGGGATCGGGCGGTTGAGGGCCGAGCTGGGAAGCTCTCCTGCTATATTCTGCCTGTGTTTCTCCTCTCTTCCTGCCTCCTTTCCCGTAGGGAGTAAGGAAAGGCACCATGGGTGATGCCAAGCTCAGTTTTTGGCCCTGGTACAAGCTGGGCTTCCTTACCTGTGCACCAGCTGCAGGTTTTCCTGCTTGAGGCGGCTGTGCTGCTCGCCATTAGCAGCCGTGTCCTTCTCCAGCTCTGTCACCCGCTTCTCCAAAAAGACCACCTGCGTGAGGGGAGAGGGGAGGATCAGCCGTCCGTGCTCAAACCCACTGGCAAAGGGGCACCAAGTGACGGAGCAGTTGGGGACCGGGGCTTGCTCCTGGGCGACCTACTTAAAAATGGATGGCTGCCACTGGAATCAGGTAGCCGTGCCTTGATTTAAAGCATCCTGTGTACCAATATGGGGCCAAACACTTAATTTCCTTCATACCCTTCATGATAAAATCCTAGGTGGAGGTCTAGAGGGATCCCAGCTGGATCAGTGGCGTCTGCTGTGTCCAAGTGCAGCCCTGAGGTTGGCGATAACCTCAAACCAGGACTGAAAGACTCCAGGTTCACAGCTACATGTGAGGAAAGTCAGATCGGAGGAAACAATTCTAGCTGGTGGGTTAGGATCAGAGATGTGGATTTGCTCCCTGTACCCACATGGGGCTTATTTCAGCTGTACTTGCATTTTCATAGAATCACAGAATGGTTTAGGTTGGAAGGGACCTGAAAGCCCATCCAGTGTCACCCCCTGCCCTGGGCAGGGACACCTCCCAACACAACAGGTTGCTCCAAGCCCCCTCCAACGTGGCCTTGAACCCCTCCAGGGATGAAGCAGCCACAGCTTCTCTGGGCAACCTGGGACAGGGTCTCACCACCTTCACAGCCAAAAAGTTCTTCCCCACATCTCAGCTCAATCTCCCCTCTTTCAGTGTCAAACCCTTTCCCCTCATCCTAGGGCTCCCCTCCCTCATCAAGAATCAATTCCCATATCTCCTGTCTTCATCAATTTTCCCTAAATAGTGCACAATTTTGAAGAGCAAAGCGGGCAGCCCTCTACTTCTCCCCCAAGCAGGAGTGTGGGTGAATGGGGAACTGCAGCAGGACAGAGTTTGTGGTCCCCAAAATCCCATTTACACCCATAAAGAACAGTCACAAACAAGAGGCAATTAGAAGCCTGTCTCCAAAACCTGAAACATCATTCCAGGGGGAAGGGTAAGAGACACATAAGTGTACTAAAAAAGAAACCTGCAGAGACAGAAGGCCCTTCCTAGAAGCACACAGAGGGTTTCCCAAGCCAGATGCCTTCAAGGAATGTGAGAGTTTTATTCAGCTTTTAGACTTGGAAAACATTGGTTTCTAAAAAAATATTTTAAAGCTCTTCTATGCATTATAATTACAGCCGGGTGCAGTCACACACCTATGCGTTTCTTTCATGTGCTGCTCCGTGCAGCTATTTTTGATTGCAGAATTGAAAAACCATTTTCAAGGAGTTTCAGGACCGCAGCAAACACTTGCACAAGCCACAACTCACCTTTCCAGCCACATTTTTACCTTTCCTGCTTTCCCTTTGCTATTTAAAACTAAGGGGGAGGGGGAGTGCATGTGGTGTCAAACAACAACTTTCTTGTGCTCCTCTCATCTCTTATCTTGTCCTACAATCCTTTTCTCCCCATACCCCAGTAAAACCCAACAGGACCAGCCCAAAATCAGTCCTGTATCTTGAGGGTATGAGCAGCAAGCAGCACGTGAGCGTGCCAAGGGAAGGAAGTCCTCGTTTCGCCTCAGGCCATTTTGCTCATTTCGGAAAAGCAGAAATTGAGAACATCTCATTAGGTGAAGCAGAAGTGAAAATACAGCCTTGCAAAGAGCTGCTCCCTTCTCCTGGGGAGCTGGAGGTTGAACGGAAGCCACCCTGACTGTAAGCCGGGCAAGGACACCTCCATCCCTGGGAGAAGGCACCAGTGCCACCTCCTGACTCAACACAGGACCTCTGCAATTTGACTTGGAGCACTATGCATTCTCCATCCCTTCACTTGGAAGGTTTCCTATGTCCCACCAGCACGGATCAGCGAGAGAAGCTACAGCCCAACTCCTGCCTGGGAATCTCAGGGCACTGTGAGCCACTATGTGCTCCAGGATCACGCAGACACCACAGTTCTTACCTTGTCTGTGATGTCCTCTTCTGTACACTCCAATGTGTCCCGGTAAGAGTCCTCCATCACCCCCACGGACAGTGCACTGGTCTGATGCAACTGTCTGTAACAGAGAGAAACCACCCCAACCCACAGCAACACCAGCATTAGATCGAACATCGCAGGACATGACAACTGCTACTGCAGGACACAGACCCTCTTCTCCCCTCCTCAGCTCCTTTCCCAAGGGTGTTTAATAGTTCTGCTCCTTCCCAGGCCGTGGAATCTACAGCAAAGGATGGCGTGGGCCAGATTCCTGGGCAGAGCAGTGGTCCTTCAACCACCAAGCTCTGCAAGAAGCTGACTGCCTTGGCGTGCCCAGATAACTGGGATTAGCGGGTGGCTGCTTACCGGCCAAACCCTGCGAGGGAGGCGCAGACGTGGACCCACGCTGCTGGGACTTCATACTATGATCATTTGTTCTTGCTTGTTGGAATGGGAACAAGATAAGAGTTCGCTCTTTTCACTTTCTCTCCTTCGGAACCTACCCCGGCCACGTGTTACCCAGCAAAGGACAGAGTTCTCTGCTCTAACCACTGATAAGGTTAATAAAAAGTGGGGGGCAATGGGTATAAAGGGAGAAAAAAAAAAGCCCTGAACGTGTTGTGAAACAGTCCAGCCCATCTCCCCGCACTGGCCATGACAGATGAGAACAAGCTAATCATTAGCGAGGTCTTGTGACATTGGTGCCCACAGCCACCTAAAGGGCACCCATCCCTTGGCGGGGCTCGGTGTGCGCTCCTGGTATCACTGCAGAACAGCTCCATTGCCTCGTGGCACCAAAACCCACTGTTGGTTTTGAGAACATCTTGTATTCGAGCTCTCCAAACCCCAGGCAGATGCTACCTGGAGAAAACCACTCTGCTCTCCCAAGACGAGCAGCTTGACCTGCCTTTGAAGCGCTGCTTTGAGCAGGAGGTGAAGGAGAAAACCCCAGAGGTCTCTTTGAACCTCAATTTTTAATTTTTCTTTTCCCTGGGAATTTGTAATGTGGGCTCTCAAATTCCCCCTGCTACACTATATGCTCGTGAGAATATTCATGAAGCATAACTGGCATTTACCGAGGAGACCGGGGCCGAGTATCAGCCTTATTTTGCATGCTCATCCCCAGTGTATATTTAGATTCTAAAGTCTCGGGCCCAGGCGTCATTTAAATCATGCCAAGCACAACAGGGCCTAAGCAGCTGAGATTTCCTGGCACAAGCAGAAAGCTGGATAACAAAAGTCAGGAAAGAGCCCTTACCAAAATGAAATCAATTTCCTAAAAGCAAAGGCTTTGGTATTATTCTGCAATTACAGTATCTGTAATAAAGAGCTGATCTTAAGGATCTGGCTCTGTTCTGGCAGTGAAACCCTGTTATCTCTTTGTTATCACAAACTAAACTTGACTGCTCTTGAATTAACCAATATTTACCCGAGCCCACGAGTCCCAGTCTTAGAAAAGCATCTCCCTCCGGAAGACAGGGTACCTCAATTCCCACAAGTTTAACTCAAATCCCAAAAGTTTTAACTCAATCCAGAGATGGGACATCAACTAGAGCTCAAACAGGAAACCTGGGGACAGGCTGCTCCCTTCAACCTTCTTTCCTGCCAAAGATCTAGAAAGTAAGATGACCGGAATTAGGAAATGTAATATTGAAGACCTGTTTCCTTGCCAGGAGGGGAAATTGTGTCAGGGGAGACTTGCTGACCACAGGGAAAATGGAGAAGGGAAAGGTGGGAGAGCGCAGACGGGAGGGAGAGGCAGAAGCTGCTGGGTGCAGCTCACGTACACACAGGGGTATGAGCCCAAGCATCACCCAGATTGAGCTGCCCACTCCTGTGCAGCAGCCCTGCCCTGCTGGGAAAGGGGCAAGGAGAAAAACAAGGACTGCAGAGGGCAATCTTCCCAAGGACAGCTAAGGTCAACCTCAGAGTATTCTTAAAAGCAGGATGAGACAGGAACAGGAGGGATGGAGAAGCTGGGAAAAGAAAGGTGAGCACCAGCGGGAGGGGATGGACCCTCTGCCCCCGCAATTCAGAGCAAACTCCAGCTTTTCAAGCACAGCCAAAGGATAAAAATGGCCACAAGGCAAGGACAACTGGTGTTGTACGAGAGGGTCCTGCAGAGGAGAAGCTGCAGGGCATTTAAATCCAGCATGGGATTTCCTAAACCTTCCCCTAAAGGCTCAGGGCTGCTCCTGCAGAGTCAAGCGCTGAGAACTACACCCAGCAAAGGGAAACAGAGAGTTAAGGTGGCTGGGTTTTTTGGGGTGCTGGAAAAATCTCTCCAAGTGGGTGTACAGACCTCTTGAGACCCACAGTGGTAGCACTGGGAAGGAGAGAGCCCAGCCAAGCAGCAGTCCAGAGGGAACACTGCCCTTCCAGAGACTCCTTCCCCACTCCACATGCCCCCGTCTGTCAGGGCACTAGCAGGAACAGGGCTGGGGGCAAAGCACCCCTACTTTTGCCCTGGAAGAAATTAGGGTGACACCAGCCTCCAGCTGTGTGCATGACTGAAAAAAAACACCACCCAAACCAACACATTTCAGAAAAAAATACAGCTATTGCAAACTATACTGGAATGAAACCTGCTTCTCCCCAGTGCTGTGTAACATGTTTGGAGGTACGAAACTGCAAACTTATTTTGACAGTTTTCCCTCCGTGTGCCCAGGAGATAGTGCAGACACCCCTCTTGGCAAGCAGAAATACGAGTGCGAGCTTACCTTGCCACCTTCTTGCTTGAGAGCCTTTTATTGGGACTGTGAAAGGAAGGAAAAAAAAACCAGGAAAGAGTTAGGAAAGCTGACAGTGCAGAACGAGGGGAACAGGAAAGCGCAAGGGCTCAGGGGCACATCCTTTGCTATGGCAGGGGAGCGATGCTGCATGCACCCGCCTCCGGCCACCCCTGGGGAAGGGCAGGCGAGGAAACGTATCTAACAACGCAACGATAACGAACCAAACGGGGTAATGCTGCAGAAAACCTCACTGCCTCCAGCAACGGCGTCCTCAAACCAGCTGATCCCTGTCCTGAAAGCTGATCCCTTAAGGAAAGCGCTAATTATAGCAGGGAGCTTTGTGGGGTTCAGCGGGGAGCTTGGTGGGGTTCAGCCCAGCTCCTGTGCCCCACAGCACCCTCCTGCCAACCCCCCAAGAAGCTCCCTTCCTGGCAGTTGGGGGCCACGGATCACCTCCTGCCTGCAAAGGGGCACCTCCACCCTGCTGGTTTGCGCTTCTCCCGGAGATCATTCACATTACTCAGCTCTGGATGACCAGAAAAGCACTTCAAGCTTGTATCTCAGAAAGTTTAGGAGCTGTGGGTGGTGTCCCTTTCTGGATTTGAAGCACAGGGGTTGCTGTAACGCTGGGGAGGCGTACGAGCTTCTCCTTTGAACTGACAGATGATGGACATCACGCACCCTGGCTCCGTATTTGCCCGGGCCAGCTGCCACCATACCACAGCGGTCAGGATTTAGCTGAGGCTCAATGTGACCCAGGGTACAAGGAGCCAAACTCCACATCACCTTGTCCCTCGGGCCGGGGCTGCAGGTTCTCCCCGCAGAGCAAAAAAAGAAAGAATTCTTTTTTCTTCCTGAAATAGCTACTTGCAAAGATGCTCCTTCCAGTCCTGGGGGTCGCGATGGAGGTAGCTGAGTGCGAGCCAAGCAAGTGGGGCTTGGATCTCGTCTTCTACCCAAACACACGCTGCTGTCAAATGGAGGCCACTGGGACACAAGCATGGACACCAACTCACTGCACGATGACAGCAAACAGGGCTCTAGCCTGAGCAGAGGAGCAGCAATTGCATTCCCTGGTGCTCAGCTCAGTGTAAAGAATAAAAAATAATAAAAATAAATCAATAAAATTATTTGGGAGCTCGCTCCTGCTGAGAGCTGCAACAATTAAATTAGTTCTTGGAAGGAGGAATTAAAAATAGCTCAGGAAAATTTTCTTTGTTTTTGTTTTTTTGTTGTTGTTTCTCTCGAAAAAACAACCCAGTGACGGAGCAGGGGCTGTGTTGGGGGTGCTGGTCCTTGTGTTAATAGTGCATCCTCAAACTCCACATCTCCAAGGAGTACGAGAGCCGCTGCTGGCTGGGCTTCAAGGACGCTCGGCACTGGCCCGAGGTCAGGCCCTGGTGTTTGCCAGCGATTGTACGGAGTCACGTCTGTCCCCGGCACCCCAGGAGAGAAACAATATTATTTTTATTATTTTTTTTTCCCCTCTGCAAAACAGCTTCTCGGAAAGCAGTGCTGGGTTGCGAGGAGGGGATGAGACATCACCTCCGCTTCAAGGACACTCAAATCAAACATACTTTTACAAAAACTGGTTCACTGCAAGCTCCTGGTGGATTCTTCCCCACCCCGATGCCGGGACCAGGCTCCCCGCCTTCTTCCAAGCATAAAATGCTGCATAAAAACGTACAGCCCTAAAGAGTGGGGGTGTTACAAGGCGGCGTGGGCTTCACCCCATCCTCTGGGGTGGGTGTCTTCAGGCTTTGCCTCTCGCTTGGCCCAGAGTTTGGTCCAGTTTCTGCTCCTCTCTTCACCAGCAATCTAGGACTTGTCCCCTGGTGTTGCTGGGAGCAACCAGCAGGTCCTGCCACATCCCACCTCGCGCATCCTCACCATAGAAAAGGGTGGGCAATGTCCCCTCTGTTGGGTTGGTGAGCCAGGGACACTTGGAACACATTATCAGCACAGGAAACCCTGAACACAGCTGGAGGAACCTCATCTACCTGTCTTGAGCCCAAAGAGCACGTGTTAAATCAAAACCTATGGAATTCCTGCCACAACATCTCCAGGATGGGGAAGCCTCCTCTGGAAACCCATCCATCAGAGGCGGCTCCAAGGCTCAGCTTTGCAGGTAAATTTGGTGGAGAAAGCCTCAAATGGACTGGGGCTGCTGGTGCATCCAGGGAATTCCAGCACTGCCCTTAAATAACTGCATAACTCATCACTGACCCTCAAGGCCTCCAACAGCAAAGACAACTATTTATCCAAGAAAGAGAAAAGGAGAGAAGTACTTTTTCCATTAAAAAAATATATTAAGGCCAAGCTCTCGTTTGTTTCCCAGTTTATTTCCCATGGCTATATAGCCCAGAAGAGCTCCCATGTCACACTGTCCCTGTAGAGGACAGACAGAGACCAAGAGCGTGACCAAAAACTGAGCTTGAAACAGCACACCAGATGCAAGGAGAATGATTATCATTAATGCCCCTGTCCTTCCCCTCAGCAGAATGCAAACAGGTCTGAAAAAATAAAGGAACACAGAGAAATCCCTCCCCACTTGTCAAAGCAGCAAGTCCAGCTGATGGTTGGTAGATCTCAAACGTTACATTGAACAGCTCGTGATGTTCCTGAGCAAAGGCCCCAGCGTCTATCAGGTCTACCTGGCTAGTGGTGGCACAGGTGGCTAGCAAAGCTGGGTGAAACAAGATTTTACTGCTGCAAAGCGAGAGCCTCTGCAGGAGAGGTCCCAAGCCCCAGATGGAGCAAGCTGATCGCTCCAGGCTATTGCTGCAGCGAGAGGATGTGCCATATCTGCCTTTCCAGGTGGAATTAACACTTCCTCCATGCTGGGGATTACCAGCAGCCAGAAGACCTGGTAGTCCTTTCCTTGGTGACAGAAATACTGTACACGAACAGCTTCAAGTCCCAATGCAAGGACTGCAGTACTTGGAAGGTAGAGAAGCACCCACCGCTCAGCAGGACATGCAAAGAGGCCACCCAGAGCAGAAGGGAAGACTCTCGTTGTCCGCCAGTCCCCTGTGGCTCAGACTAAAGGAAACTTCTGCTCACCCTCCACAACGTTATTACAGCCTTTTACAACCTGGAGGGGTTCACTGTGGTGAAATTTATCCCCTTTTCACAACCAGGACAAAGCAAAAAAAATGAGTGCAAGACAAGGAGAGCCTTCCCTTCCAGAACATCACTCCACACACGAGCCCCATTACCTATTCATTTCAAGATCATTCAGGCGAGCGGAAAGATCCTCGAGGCGGTTGATTTGTTTGTGGCACTGGCTACAGTAAAACTCAAAAGCTTCATCTGCGATAATGCTGTGCAGTTTCGCAGCGAGCGGATTGGTGCTAGAGAGATCACAAGGGTCATAACAACAGGACAGAACAGAACAGAACAGCACAGCACAGGGCTGATTTTTCCTCCGTGGCTTCCACAAGCTGAGGAATGGGATGGTGGGACAGGGGTGTGAGATACAAAACCGGCGATTAAAACCTTCAGGGTGAATTGGATCATCTCCCCCCACCTCGATTTTATAAGCCAAATGGCAGTCATTCTGCAGTTGCTATAGATTCCCAGAACTTCCACCACCCTCATCCCAGAGACTTTGAGCTTGGTCATGCTTCCAAACAACGTGCTCTTGAGGAAGACTTCCCCAAGAGCCCCAGCAAGAGCCCAGGGAAGGCGAGGTACGTGCTTCCCACGGCTCTAAAGTTTATTTCCCAATATGATTTTCCAAGCAAACTGTCCGGGGAAGCTATGGCAGTCGTCCTGGTTTGCCTCAGTAAACACAGACCATGGAGGCTGGACCAGGTGCTGGGAGCGAGAGCCAAACCCTTGAGCAGGTTGCACCGTTTTCCAACGGGTTGCTCCAAAAACGGAGCACCTGCGTCGCTGTGGACCCACCACTGGCAACGCAAGGAGTCAGATTTTCATCACAGAGAGCTCCCCCCATTTAAGCTCAATTCAAAAAGGAGGCTGTGATTCAATCACTGTCTCCTACGAAGGGAAGAATAGTGAAGCCTCCATGTTGCCTTAATGCAGAAAACATAATTTGGCAAGGAGACATGGGGGTCTCCAGGACTTCTAACAGTCCGGGGAGCTAAGGGGTCCCCCATCAGCAGTTCATTTCCAGCTGCTGATGTGGGAATTGAGCTGCTGAGGGACTCGCTGAGGCTGGGCAAACCATTTCCTTCACCTGATGTGGCTCAGGCAGGGATTTGGCCAAGGGATTCTGAACAGCAAAGGGTTTGTGTTAATTTGGGGCCAAATATGTGTCATGGATCCTTTCCTGCAGGAAAAAGTGCTTCTGGAAGCCACGGATTTGAATCAAAGAAAAGGTTAATAGTGAAAAAACCAAAGCAGTTCAATAAGAAAGACAGGTAAAGGTGTGAGCAAACACAAGCAAGCTTAAAACCAAAAGGGCTATAGTCAGCCCCGTGATACAGGTCCACACTGGCAAGTCCTGGCCCGGGAGATGCTGAGGGGCTGGGACACCCCAGGATAGGGGTCCCCTGGCTCCAGCTCCTTTGTATAACCCCTCGGTGATGTGGCAGTGGGGTGACAACAGCCCAGCCACTCCCAGGGTCAGGCCTCTGAGTTTGTGCTGTCTGTACAGTATTTCCGAGCCCTCCTAGAAGAGGCAACTGGAAACCAGTAAACACCAAATTGCTCATTTTTTCCCATTCATGGAAAAAAAATTAAAAAAATATAAAAAACCATTCCCTCTACCCTCTAGGGCAGGTTTGGACCCAGAATAACCATCATCCACCAGCAGTCAATTGAGCTGCTCAGGCTTTGCGCAGGGGAAGGGGTGACACAAGCCTTTGTGGGACCAGGAAGAAGCGACGTGCCCATTCCTGGGCTCTGTCCCCACATCTGGCTGCAGATGAGCCCCTTTCAGCACGTCCTCCTCATCTCTGCTGCCTCCCTGGGGGAGGTGTGAACCCAAATCTAACCAGTATTAATAAAAGAAGGGAAGAGAAGCATAGAGGAGAACCCACAGGCCAGCCTGGCAACTCTTTGGGTGCGCGCAGATATTCTTGGCCTCTGGTTGGGTTGGTTGGTTGCCCGTTGAGTGGGCGAGAGCTCAACTGCACTGTGCTGTGGGGCATCCCCACCTATCCCTGGTGGCAAGTGGCCAGGCTCTGTGCCATGTGCAGCCTTCCTGCCTCCACCCTCCACTGCAGGGAGGAACTCTCATCTTCCACAACAAGTTGCCCATGGGCCAGCAATGTGCCCTTGTGGCCAAGAAGGCCAATGGCATCCTGTGGTGCATTGAAAAGAGCATGGCCAGTAGGTG
This sequence comes from Thinocorus orbignyianus, assembly GCA_013400375.1. NCBI lineage: Eukaryota > Metazoa > Chordata > Aves > Ciconiiformes > Thinocoridae > Thinocorus > Thinocorus orbignyianus. The sequence goes on along the minus strand of VXBW01001706.1, from coordinate 40,982 downwards.
GAGGGAGGTCATCCTCCCCCTCTGCTCTGCCCTGGGGAGGCCCCAGCTGGAGTACTGGGTCCAGTTCTGGGCTCCCCAGTTTAGGAACAGGGCACAGTAAAGGGCTACAAAGATGATGAGGGATTGGAGCATCTCTTTGCTGAGGAAAGGTTGAGAGCCCCAGGGCTGTTCAGCTAGAGAAGAGCAGACTGAGAGGGGCTCTCATCGATGCTGAGCAATATCTAAAGGGTGGATGATAAGAGGATGGGGCCAGACTCTTCTCAGTGGTTCCCAGTGACAGGACAAAGGGCAATGGGAACAAGATGGAATACGGGAAATTCCATTCCAACATGAGGAACAACTTCTTCTCTGTGAGGGTGACAGAGCCCTGGAAGAGGCTGCCCAGAGAGGTGGTGGAGTCTGGAGACATTCAAAACCCACATGGACACAATTCCTGTATTACCTGCTCTGGGTGACCCTGCTTTAGCAGAGGAGTTGGACTGAATGGTCTCCAGAGGTCCCTTCCAACCCCTACAGTCCCCCAAGTTCTGTGATTCCACAGGGTATTAGTGCTTACAGATGCACATCGGCAGCCGAAACGGGTGTAGGTGAGGAGCTTTTCTTTTCAGTTGCCCCTCATTTCCCACCAAGTGTTGCAGAGACTTCTCTTACTGCACAGATATGCCAGGAAATAGGGAGCAACCCAAGAGGAGGGACTGCAAACGCATGTGCAAGGACCAAGTAGGAAAATGCAGTACCCCATAGCGGTCCCTGAAGGCTCCTGGGTTTTGCATTAGTTCTCTGGTGAAGATCTGGAGCTGCAGCAGGAAAACTTGTCAACATTCTTCCCACTTAAGAGACCCTTGTAACATGGAAAAGGTGTGTGGAGATGTGACCGTTTACAAGCGATAGTGTTCCTCCTATTCAAACCACAGCCAAACAAGACAGTTCAGCCTGAACCACAGATCTCCTGTACTTCTTTAAGGTTCTGCTTTGTTTAAAGGCACTGGGGAGGTGGGGCTGGGTTCAGAAAACCAGCACAGCCTCAGAGAATGATCGGGATCTTCACGCACGCAACGATAAGCCAAGGTAGACCTGAAAGGCACCAGGAAATCCTCTGTTCCAAACAGAACCACATTCTTAACTCTGGAGGTTTCACAGGGTTTATCTGCAGCCTGCCCCCCTCAGCAAGCCCCGGCGGCGCGTCTCCAGTATAAACCACCATGAGCCACGTGGCCACGTGCCGAGTGAGCCCCTCCTGGCAGAGGAAAGATGCTGCTGAGCATGATCTCATGGGATAGGATCCAAAGAGCAGCAGAGGGGAGACGGTGCCCCCACAGAGCAAGATTTGAACACCGGGAGCGTGGGTGTCTTGGTTTGAGGTAAAACAGAACCAATTTTCTGTTCTACAATTTTACTTTTTCATCTGGGTCTTTTTTAACTGACTAACCTCTGAAATTAACAGCATATTGTTTAGAAAACTGTCCACTCTCACAGTGATAAGACCTGATTACACCAAGGAACGGTGCAGAGAGACCCTTGGTCATCCTTATTGCTAGAACAACCAAGGTCAGGGAATTTTGTTATTTCCCCGTTGGAGGGTCAGAAGCGGAAAAGCGTTGAGGGATCACACCTGACAGGACAAGGGACCCAAAACTGACCAACTGGGATATTCCATCCCATCTGCATCATGCTCAGTACAAAAGCTGAGAGATCAAAGGGTCAACTCTCTCTCTTCCATGGCCGATGTCTGAGGAGGACACTGTCTGTTCATCTGCCTTTGATCCCAATCCCAGCATTCCTGACTCCAGATTTGGAATCCAGCTCCTGTTGGTCACTGAATCCAGTCTGGGACTTTTCCCGATGCCTGCTGGTGACGTGATCATCATCCTTGGGGCTTGATATGGTTTTGTAGACACTGTATCTATTTAATTATTTTCTTCTTTTATTTTAATTTTAGTATTAATACTTCGTTAAAGTTCATTCTGAACTCATAAGTCTCCTTATCTCTTCCTCTCATTTCTTTTTTTGGGGGGAGGAAGGGTTATCTGTCAGTCTGGTTTTGGCAATTTTTGGCCAAATTTTGAAGCCACGACAGTGGGTAACCCGGGAGCTGTGGGCTGGTACTAAAGAAGTTTAACTGATTGCAAAGCTCCTTTAGCTGAAAAAGTTTCTTGCCAGGAGCCTGCTGGACTAGGTTAGAGGCCCACATTCAAAGAGAAGCTCCAAACGAACACTGAGGCTGGTTTTTATCCACTTCCTACGCTGCAGCACCAGCACAGACAGCCCATTTCTGCACAGGGCAATAAGGACAAGGGTGGACAAGCGACAGCCCTTCCACCACAGGGCATCCCATCACACACTGGAGCACCCATCTCCTGAAGCAATGGGTTAAGTCGTGCTTTACAGCAACAGTCTCCTACCTCCTGCCTTCGAAATTGCTGCTGCAAGAGGAAGAAAGAAAGTAGGAAGAAAGAAAGTCAGGCCTGATCCACAGCAAAGTGTGGGCCTGGGGATGTGACAGTTCTTCCCTGTCCAACCAGAACTGGCCAAAGTCTATAAAGGGCTTGGGGAAGATGGTAGCAAAGAGGCAGACAGAAAAAGTTATGACGAGTTTACACCACTGCAGAAAATCACAAATGTGTACCATCCCAAAGGAAAAAAAGGATGTTCTTGTCTTTAACACAAGCGTGCATCTGGCAGGGACCACTCTGGATGGAGGAACACGTCCCTGCTCAGAGACACAGAGACTTTTGGGGGATGATCATTCCAGCTCTTACATTATTTTTTTTACTTAGGAAGTAAGCATTGATGGGTTTTGTACTGCCACACCACCTATTATAGAATGACAGAATGGTCCGGGCCAGAAGGGAACTCCAAAAGTCATCTAGTCCGACCTCCCCACAGTCGCAGGGACACTCCCAACGAGCCCAGGCCGCCCAGGGCCTCAACGAGCCTCACCTTGAATACCTCCAGGGAAGGGGCCTCAATCACCTCCCTGGGCAACCTGTCCCAGTGTTCCACCACTCTCAGAGGAAAGAGCTTGTTCCTAATATCCAACCTAAATCTGCACTTCTCCAACTTAAAGCCATTGCCCCTCATCCTGTCACTGCAGGCCTTTGTAAACAGACTCTCCCCAGTCTTCCTGTAGCGCCCTTCGGGTACTGGAAGGCTGCTATTAGGTCTCCCTGGAGCCTCCCCTTCTCCAGACTGAACAACCCCAGCTCCCTCAGCCTGTCCTCATAGCAGAGGTGCTCCAACCCCCTGATCATTTTCGTGGCCCTGCTCTGGACCCGCTCCATCAGGTCCATGTCCTTCCTGTGTTGAGGGCTCCAGCCCTGCACTCAGCACTCCAGGTGAGGTCCCACCAGAGCAGAGAAGTGGCAGAATCACTTCTCTGGATCTGCTGGTAACGCATCTTCTGATGCGGCCCAGGATGTGACTGGCCTTCTGGGCTGCAAGTGCACACTGCCTGCTCACGTCCAGCTTCTCATCCATCAGCACTTCTAAGTCCCTTTCCTCAGATCACCCTCCAGGGGCTGGAAAAATCAGCATTTACCTGGTTTCAGACCCTAATGCAAGGACCGTAGGAAATGCTATGACCTGCTTCTTGCTCCACAATAGCCCTTAGGCTGCTGAGAGAGGGAAGCCTGCCACAGCTTGGACGAATCCAACCAAGCATCGTATCAAAGCCGAAAATATAAGCACAGTAAAGGCACACCATGGTTTTCCCTGCTGGAAGGTTCTGCGAGGAGCCACATCCCTCAGGAGTGGGAATGCAATGCTGCCCTAGCCAGATGTGAAACTGCTATTTCATTAGTGCCTCTGGACGGGAGGGCTCAGGAAAAGGCATCTCCTCTTCCACTTCCAAGCTGATTATCATGTTGTACCCAAATTTTGCCCCTCTTGCAAGCCAACTGCTGTGCAAACCCAAAGGAAACAACTCCCCCAGGCCAAGGGAAGACACTAAGCAAGTGACATCGGCTGAAAAGCAGCCAGAGTGGCGCCGAGTGTTACCTGGGAGAGAGGAACGAGGAGCTGTTAAAGCTGCTTTCCCCATTACACAAGCCGTCCACGAACAAATCGGCTTCGTTCCCTTCCCCGTAATCCTCAAAATGCTCCTCTCCGCTAATGACCGTCACGATGGAGTGGCCGAGGTCCGAGCCCAGGGGCAGGTCATGGGGATGGGACCTGTGGGAGCCAAGAGGAAGACATTAGAGGGTGACCACCAGTGTGGCCTTCAGGAAATACACCCTTTTTCCAAGTCACATCCCTCATTTCAGCTAACTTTTCCTTACAGCACAATACACCCCACACCTCAGACACCAAGAGGGGAACCCAGGCACCACCAGGAACTTTGCAGCAAGTTTTTTGTTTGTTTGTTTGTTTGTTTTCTCAATAAACCAATGATTTTTTTCCCTTACCCCCCTGGCAGCTGCAATGTAGGATTTGAGGGTAGGACGTGCAGGACAGGGTGCAGGGCTGGTGACAAGCCTTTGCACGGCACTGGTGCAGCCAAAAACATAGCAGAAAAAAGCTCGGTGTGTCCCAAACATGCCTTAAATATGCTTTGGAACTACATTGTCAGCCTACATGCCAGGCTCACACTAGCTTATTGCTGTATAATCCTATCAAGAGCCCAGCAGAGGGGGTTTAATGCTGTAAACCCCCCTCACACCACCACCACTCCCCCCTACACAAATCCCAGGCAGAGGAAGGAGCCCTTTCCCTGCTCCTGCCAGAAAAACACTGTACAATAATCCTGGGAAGGGGGGGGATGCTGTTTTGTGGGTGATTAACACCAAATCCAAAAGGCTGTAGTGTGTTAAACACCACCCTAAAGCCTGTAAACACCCAGTACAGATCCTGGGATGTCCCTTGCCTCGGAGGGGACAAAGCTCAGTACAGAAGTCACAGCTTCTGGAAGTGTCTTTTCACGTGGACAATGTTGTATGAAGTACCACGGCCATACATGCCCACTCTGAGGACTTTCCTGCAGAGGTTTTAAAATCTAGCTGGGGGTGAAAAAGCAGAGGGGGTTGGTGGAATTTGTAGGAACCAGGCTGTGAAAGAAGCCCACACGTCTGTGAACTCTGGGTATGTGTTCCAGGGGGACTAGCACGCCTCTCCTCTCCAAAATTCAACACTAAAAAGAAAAAGATTGCATTACAAAAACTGACGTTTGAGGCTATTGCCTTCATCCACTTGCTGGAAGAGGGAAAAATGGGGGTATGATTTGATTGCTGTACTAAATCAGCAAGAAAAAAAGATTACAGATAAGCCTTTTATGACAAAAACCTGTACCAGCTGAAGGATTTGCCCTTATCCTGTTAACAAAAAACATGTCAACCCTCCAGCTGCAACAGCAGCAGATTTCTCTGTGTCTGGTCCAGCTTGTGGGCATCTGCAGGTCTTCCTTGTGCTCTCAAGAAGCCGTGTTCTTCCCGTAGCAGGATCCTTTGGATCCATCCTCCCCGGCGCTGAGTCAGACCCAGCAGACCGTGGCCGAAAGAATGGGAAATCTCTCCAGGAATAGAAGGCAGGGGGGCGGAATTTTTAAATTCGCAAGCAAAACCCATCCCCAAAGCTCTAAATTCAGGGCTGTGGTTTGACAAGCACCGTACAGAAGCCAAGCTGATGGGGCACCTGGAAACCCCTCCACCAGGGATGCTTCATGCAATAAACATATATATATTTTATATATAATTACTGGGGGTTCTAGCAGTTTCGAGATCCAGAGTCCAACTGATCTTTATGACACGCAGCCTAAATAACTTCTAATCTCAAACCATCTAAGGTATGTTGAGCTTCAGCAGCTACTGAAAAGCAGAATTAAAGCTTTGATTCAGTTCACCAGCTGCTCTGGTCACACTGCACTTACTGACTGTCCCTTGGAGGAGCTATGGGCACTAGAGGTGTAAAACTCCTGTCATAGAATCAAGGAATGATTTGGGTTGGAAAGGACCTTAGAGCCCATCCAGTGACACCCCCTGCCCTGGGTAGGGACACCTCCCAACACAACAGGTTGCTCCAAGCCCCCTCCAACCTGGCCTTGAACCCCTCCAGGGATGGGGCAGCCACAGCTTCTCTGGGCAACCTGGGACAAGGTCTCATCACCCTCACAGCAAAGAACTTCTTCCCCACATCTCATCTCAATCTCCCCTCTTTCAGTGTCAAACCCTTCTCCCTCATCCTATGCCTCTCCTCCCTCATCAAGAATCCCTCCCCACCATCCTGCTTGGGGTCTGATGGCACCTAAACCAGCCCTCAACAACTTGGGAATCTATTTCCAGAGGTTTCCATCTCAAACCTTCCAAATCTTTAAGCTAAATGAACTTCTTCCTTGATTTTTTTTGGCTATCTGGAGTGTGCACATATTTAACACACCACTGCGCTGGGACGAAGCACCCAAAGGACATCCACCCTTCCTGGGCCCAAACTGGGAATAGCAGGGAAGCCTCAAGAACAACCTAATCTTTTAAAAAAAGAGAAATCCCAAGCAAAGCGTTTTGTACCTACAGGCAGGTGAATCCCAGGCATGTCATGTTCCCCAGGGGACGGGAGCGCACACAGGCTGCCATGGCCCTTCCAGGGACCCTCCGCTGGGCGGGCAGGGAGCTCGGCAGCTGATTATATCCCGATTTAACTGTCACTGAGCTGAAGGCGCTGGTGCCAAGAGAGCCAAGCCAGCTAATCCCATTTCTTCCCTAATCCACAGCACCCTTTCAGCTCCGGTACCAAGTGCCTGGCAGAACTGACCGCTCAACAATGTCCCCAGATGTGATTTTGGGGTGGGAAGGAAACCTGGTGCTTTCTAAAAGTAATAGGAACCCAGAGCACCAATCTTGGGTGATGTATTTTTGGCCAAAAAAACCCCTGCTTTTCACCAGACCTTAAGATGTGATGCCTCCAGAAATCTCAGCCCAGACCTTGGGTCACTATTGAAGGAGTTATTCTCTCCAGCATCCCAGTCTCACCCCAAAAAACCATTTTTCCCGCAAAATCTGGGGAACGAGGCGGGCCCAGGAGCGGTTTCGCCAGCAGCGGTTCAGAGCCAGGGAAGATGATCTCAGCTCACTCTTCTGTGCTTCAGGCACAAGTTTCAAACTAGTTATTACAGGAGGTGGTTGCACATCAAAGGGAGTGCGCATGTTTAGGAAAAACAAGAATACGATGAGTTCCCCTCCTGACTTGAAAATTACAGGTTGCGTTTCTGGCTTAAGTGATAGATTAAAAACTGCAAGTATTTCAGGTGTTTGGATCATCTGAGAACTTACTTTAGAGGTTAAAGATGTTAATGAGGGTACAGAAGTTCTCCCAAGGCAAGCAATGATTAACTCAAAGAGATTGCCAGGCCGAGCTCCAAAACAGCCTACACACGGTGCAGTCTAATTATTATGATTATTCTTGAAGAAGAGCTATTTTGGTCTTGCATGAAGTTACAAAAGCGAAGAACAAACCAACCAGTTTCAGCAAGACAGGCTCAGCCCACTTTATTTTAAATCCTCGGGCTGTATCTCCCCAGGTCCTTGCCTGCTCCCCGCTTGCCAGAGTTCCCTGCAAAAACCTCGTGGAGATTTTGCTCCTCAAAGTTCTCACTCACCCATGCTCCGGCTCCTCGATGGGATCGGTGAATTCTGAGTGTACGGTGGAGTCGATGGCACTGTCCGTTTCTACTTCGTCGTGCATCTCGTGATGTACGAGGGTGCTGGTGTCTTCATCCGTGAAGGTCTCACACTCGCTGTACGTGCTCTCGGAGCCCATGTAAGCACTGTCAGTCACCTCATTTGCCTGGGAGAAAAACCACACAAGAAGGTTAAAAGAAAAAACCTAATAAATCATAGTTTCACTGCGCAACAGGACAAATGCTAATTACCGCTGCACTGCATTTCTAAGGAGGGAAATCCAAGCTCCCGAAACCAGCATGAGCTTTCACCCCACCTCCAGGTGCTGCTCTGTCTTTAGGTCCAAGGACCGAGCGTTGCCCCGGGGCCACACAGGCTTTGCAACAGCAGTGTTTGGAAAACAGCTTGCAGAAATATATGCTAAATAAAAAGTGGAGGGAGAGTTTGTTGTGAGCCAGTATGGATTTGTCAGGTCCAGGAGGGATTACCCGCTGCTTACTCAGCGGTTCCGACCAGCAGTGCTTTCACCCACTCCATTTTAAGAGGCCACATTATTAATCTCAATTCTCTGAAAGAAACCCAACAAACCAGCATTCAAAACTACCCATTAGCCCTTAAAGCACTTTTTCCCCACCCTTAGTAATAGGAGGGCACCTTCCATCTTTCAACAGAAAATAAGCCAGTTTATAAATCTTCACTACAGCAACTAATTTGCAGGCATTGCGTCAGCAGGACACCAGAATCACCTGTTTCTGCTGGAAACAGCACCTTGAATATTTTGCACTCCTTCCCTACCTCCGTTACCTGCAGCACGATCTGGGGAAGAGGCACAATTTGTTTTTTAAGAAACCATGCTACAAGCATCAAGGACTGGGTTTTCCTCCCATTTCTGCCCCTCAGGTGTTTATCTTTGGTCCCCCTTGTTTGCTTGTACATGAGGGCAGGGATGGTCCTAGAATCATCCCCAGGACGAGCCTAGAGCCATCCCCATATTTGGAGGAGAGCAGCAGAAGCACTAGAAGAAACACCCTCCTAAAGCAAAAATTCTCATTACCCATCAAAGCGCCAGCTCATTTCCCAGCATTTATGGGATTTCCCTGCATTTATGGGATTTCCCAGCCTCAGAACAAATCAAGTCACGTTTGGCTCCAGAATCTCCATCACAGTGTGATCTGTCGGTGCTGGTGCTGAGCTCCAGCTGATCCCCTGTCACTGGAGGTGCTGGGCAGAGGGACAGGATCCCTCCCGCAGAGCCTCGAGAGAAAAAGATGCTCACGAGATGCTGTTTGTTCCATCTGAAGTTTACCCAACTGGATCAAACTTGCTTCAGCAGGGCAAAGGAGTCGTATTTGGAATACAGGGACCAAGAGTGAAGAAACCTCTCTTTCTCTGCCAGGGAACATGGAGCAGCTCTCAGTGCCTTCTCCAATGATTTTGAAGAAAACCAAGATTTCTCAAAGCTCTGTGTTACAGCAGCTGGACAGAAAACACAGACACACTGCCCTTGTGACAAGAGAATGGACAACTACATCAGAGCTGGTCACTCGGAGCAGGCTATGGACAGGGCAGGGTGGAAGAGTCCTGCTCGTTGCTGCAGATGTTGGCCTCCTGTAGAAAAGCAGCTTTCAGGGCATGTGCTATATTTGTACAGCAGGAGAACACCAGATGAAGAAAGACAGAAGTCCCACTGCCACCGTGTCACCTAGACTTCACAAAGGCTGCTCTGGCCACCCTGATTCTCCTCTTTCAGGTCAATGCTCCACACTCCAAAGAACTTCGGCAGCTTTCACTCGTGCAAAGCAGCTCGAGACCCAACCAATGCTTCATTCTTTTGTATCACCCAAAAGCTCCCAGGCTGCCTCAACACATGAGGCCAATAAGAGGTAGCAAGAACATAAAGATATGGATGGAGAACTGCTCAGCAACAGTTTCTGTTCTACCTGGGCACTGGGGAACAAAGTGACCGAGTGAAGACACTTGCTTTGCTCCCCGCCGAGCACTCTCATCAACCTCTGCGCTCACTGAGCACATGCAGCTGGTGATGAATGGAGACAAACAGACAGAGAGATAGAAGCCCCTCTTCTAAGCTTGGCTCAGCTTTCACAGACTCATGGACACCAACATCTCTCTAGGACACCACCCTGAAGTTAAACATGACACACAGAACCAGAGTCTAGAGTCACCACCAGGAAAATTAATATAATCATAGAATGGTCCAGGTTTGAAGGGGCTTCTCAAATCATTGAGTCCAAACATCAATCCAACACTGACAAACCCATTGTTAACCCACATCCCATTTGTTCACGTCTGCCTGGCTTTTAAATACCTCCAGGGCTAGTGACTCCACCACTGCCCTGGGCAGCCTCTTCCGATGTTTGACAACCCTTTGAGTCAAGACAGGGTCGTTCAACTGAACTCGGTTCAAACAGAGGAGAGGTTGCTGCAGCCAACATCCTCTCCAGCACAGGAGAAGGTGGCTTTCACTACCCTCCGAGATCAAAACAAAAGCCTTCTAAAACTCCCACCCACTTTAAAGCATAAATCCAGCAGGACTACTTATATACCTAAAGCTGGGGACCTGCTTAAGTGCTTTACTGGATTTATGCTGCACTTCCTAGAAACACCAGTCAGGCTCTTAATGCTGGAGCAGGGGGAGGAGATTTGGCAGTGAGGGCTTCCTCTGTCAGCTCGATCACAGACACGAGAGGACATTGCCACAGCCCTGAGCCAAGCCCAGTGTCCCCAGTCTCCCCGACATGTTGCTTTTGGGAGAAAAAAACCCATCAAACATGTACATAAGAAGTCCCATCTCAACATGAGGAAGAACTTCTTCACTTTGAGGGTGGCAGAGCCCTGGAAAACGCTGCCCAGAGAGGTGGTGGAGTCTCTGGAGACATTCAAAACCTGTTTGGACGTGTTCCTGTGGGACCTGCTCTAGGAGGACTTGCTTTGGCAGGGGGGTGGACTTGATGATCTCCAGAGGTCCCTTCCAATCCCATTATCATTCTGTGATCTCAAGCTCACACTATACATCCCCAGTGCTCCCAGCAGCGATAACACTTGGTGCTGGCCTGGCCTGGCTCTATGGGGTGAGATAAATACAAAAAAATCCCCAACCCTTCCCACTGAAAAAGCTTAAATTGAAGTGTACATTGAAGTATTATAATGAGCACAAAGTAGAGACAACTATTGCAAAGAAACACCAAAAAATAACCCTCTAAAACATTCCAACCCACAAGAAAATTGATTTAAAAGCCACCCCTTTGTGGTCACCACTGCTGACCCTCTCAACATGAAGCACAACCAGGAGCTGAACAGCTCAGGGCAGCAGAACATCTCAGTGCCCTTAGTTAGAGCATTTATCTATCAAATTGTTACAAAACACCCCATTGATGGGAAATACCGGTGATGGAGAGGCTGTATGAGGGAGCAACCTTTGAGAGCAGCACCTTAACCCTCCTCCTTCAGCCACACCGAGGATGTGCAGTGATTTATTATTTATTTTTTTAAAAAAAGATGATCTGTAACACAATTTGCAGGCTTTCTATGTATTTAGCAAATAAGATAATTTTTTCTTCCTCCTGTAATACTAGGGTAGATGGGGTTTCAAAAGCAAGAGCCCTATTAAAATTAAACCTAGTTGGTCAATGAGTTAAAAGGCAGCTGGAACTGTAAACAAAGCCCTTCTGAGCATGAGCATGGAGAACTTTGCTTTACATTTCATCACAAATTAAGTAACCAAACCTCAAGAAAAGTCACAAGGAGGAAACAGGCAAAACAAGGGGACTTAGGTAAGGTATTACCAACTGTCTGCTGAAGCAGAGCAAACCCAAACCCCTGTNAATTATGGTTGGGGGGGGGGAAGAGGGGGGAGAGGGACGGGTTTGAAAGATCATCAAGGAGACCTCTGGCTTCTAAAAGGAAACCGGTGGATGAAATCAGTACCAGGGTGACACAATGTGCCCTGATAAAGCAGCCACAACAACAAACTGCCTTCAGGAGACTTCTCCATCGATTGCTCCAGCAAAGACCATTCGATTAAACATTGTAAAGTGCTGTAAAACCCACACTGANCTGTGATCTCAAGCTCACACTATACATCCCCAGTGCTCCCAGCAGCGATAACACTTGGTGCTGGCCTGGCCTGGCTCTATGGGGTGAGATAAATACAAAAAAATCCCCAACCCTTCCCACTGAAAAAGCTTAAATTGAAGTGTACATTGAAGTATTATAATGAGCACAAAGTAGAGACAACTATTGCAAAGAAACACCAAAAAATAACCCTCTAAAACATTCCAACCCACAAGAAAATTGATTTAAAAGCCACCCCTTTGTGGTCACCACTGCTGACCCTCTCAACATGAAGCACAACCAGGAGCTGAACAGCTCAGGGCAGCAGAACATCTCAGTGCCCTTAGTTAGAGCATTTATCTATCAAATTGTTACAAAACACCCCATTGATGGGAAATACCGGTGATGGAGAGGCTGTATGAGGGAACAACCTTTGAGAGCAGCACCTTAACCCTCCTCCTTCAGCCACACCGAGGATGTGCAGTGATTTATTATTTATTTTTTTAAAAAAAGATGATCTGTAACACAATTTGCAGGCTTTCTATGTATTTAGCAAATAAGATAATTTTTTCTTCCTCCTGTAATACTAGGGTAGATGGGGTTTCAAAAGCAAGAGCCCTATTAAAATTAAACCTAGTTGGTCAATGAGTTAAAAGGCAGCTGGAACTGTAAACAAAGCCCTTCTGAGCATGAGCATGGAGAACTTTGCTTTACATTTCATCACAAATTAAGTAACCAAACCTCAAGAAAAGTCACAAGGAGGAAACAGGCAAAACAAGGGGACTTAGGTAAGGTATTACCAACTGTCTGCTGAAGCAGAGCAAACCCAAACCCCTGTGCCCTGGGCAAAGGTGCAACCGTGGGGTGCAGAAAGCTATTTTTTATGGCCTCGTGAGCAGCTGGTTTGGGCACTGACCCTTTAAAATCCCTTGACACGTCTCTCGTCTGGCCAGGTTTGCCCTTCTGTGAGCAGGCAGAATGTAAGCACTTTTTCCAGATTAAAAAAAAAACACCCAAACTGAATCACAATACACTTAAAGATGTCCGTGGGCTTGGGAGAGCCAGGCGAGGCTGCAGGTGACTGGGGGGGACCCACCAGGAATGTCCCCACCTCCATTCAAAACAGGGCAGTGTCACCAGTATCAGAGTATTTTAAGATTTTTCTCAAATAAAACATATCCTTCAGGAAAACCTCAGACCTTAAAACCGGGACACAGACACACAGAGCCCAGAAACTGGTTCAACTGAAGCCCCCAGCCCCTCCAGGCAGGACTTCCCCCCATCAGGTGCCAGACCTTGCAGAGCAGGACATCGGCCACTCATGGACATCCTTGAGATTTTAGAGGGGTTTGGGAAAACGTCGGGGGGGGGGGAAGAGGGGGGAGAGGGACGGGTTTGAAAGATCATCAAGGAGACCTCTGGCTTCTAAAAGGAAACCGGTGGATGAAATCAGTACCAGGGTGACACAATGTGCCCTGATAAAGCAGCCACAACAACAAACTGCCTTCAGGAGACTTCTCCATCGATTGCTCCAGCAAAGACCATTCGATTAAACATTGTAAAGTGCTGTAAAACCCACACTGATTAAATAAATAATTAAAAAAAAAGCTGTTTGAGTACAAGAGGAGGAAACAAGACTACTGAGAGTCACCTGCAAGGTCTGGGCTTTGATCCGTGATGGAGAGAAGCTTCGGCGAGGCACTGCCTTGGAGAGGAGAGCAAAGTCTGGCTCCTGGGGAAGTTCCTCCCAGGTATTTTCTGCAGGGCTCATTCCTGGAGCCCTCTCGGCATCCCAAAGCTCTGCTGTCCTTGGCCACAAACACTCGGAAGCTTGGGAGGGGAAGCGGGGGGAGAGGAAAAGGAAAAACAACTCTGTTTTCCCAGCAAGCGTGAGCCTGTTTGTGATAACTCCAGCTCTGGTTGCACACAGCGGGAAACGGATCGAGTACAAAACCCACCCTCCAAGGACACCCTTGCCACTGGGCCCACAGCCTGGCCTGGGAACATCCAGAGAGACCACACTGCAGGTCAAGGCTCAATCAGAAAGAAAAAGAGATGGAGAACACCCCACCTGCACCCCACGTCACAGGGACAGCCTAGCTGGCAATGCAGAGCCCAGCACAGCCAACAGTGCCGTGGCATCAGCCTGCCAGGCACAGGGGCCTGCCCAGCAGCAGGGAACCTGCCCTTAAATTGGCTTTAAATCAATTTGAAGGGATGTTAAGTTGTGCTTATAGTTCCACCTCAACCTCTCTCGATACAACCCCCTCAAGGCAGCTCAGCCTCCAGGCCCTGGCAGCCAATAGTTGTAACACCCCCAGGGTGACCACCAGCACCAAGGCACTAGCTTCTTGGTCACAATATTTTCTTCTTCACAAGTATTTGGGAAAATACCCTTTTTTTCAGAGAAGTCAAGGAGCCAGCACTCCCTGGCGAAGGCAACTTTCACAACACAGCCCCTGAAGTCGGGTTTAGAGGCTGCTACGCTCGATAATACACCTCAAGGCTGGGCAAGAGAACTGCACTGCGCCTGCTGGGGCAAATCGAAAACACCCACTCCCAAAAAACACCCCCCAAACCAAAAACCAACTCACAGTACACCAGACCTTGTAGACGGCCCTCAACACCCTGAAAACCTGCAGCCACCGTTCTTCCTGGCCCAGTTCTCCCAAGACCCAGACAGGGAGAGTTATGAAGATACCATCACATCCACACATCCCATGGAGTACAGGGAGAAAAGACCATTCCTAAACATGGCTGTCCCATCCCTGGAGGGGTTCAAGGCCAGGCTGAAAGGGGCTTGGAGCAACCTGGTGTGGTGGGAGGTGTCCCTGCCCAGGGCAAGGGGTAGGACTTGGTGGGCTTTAAGGTTCCTTCAACCCAGACCATTCTAAATATGCCGCATGCACCAACGTACTCGGTCAGAAAACAGCAAGTTGGGGGTGGGGATGCCCAACCTGCCTCTTCCCAGCATCTCTGGGGCTGTTGATCTGCACCCCCCAAAACCCAATCCTTCCTCATTTCGTGTCAGCACTCAAAACCTACCTGGGGACACATTGCCTCTTTGCCCCGAATCAAACCCAGCCCCAGGAGCAGGCACTGCCGGGGAGCTTCTGCAGGAGCAGGAGGGAAGCAAAGTCCGGGAGGAGGCTGAGCCGGCAGAGCAGCGGTGGGAACAGAGTGCCTTTTGTTCCCCACCTCGGCGGCGATAAGGAGAGGCCAGCTCCTGCCCTGTGACCGCAGCCCTCCCGCTTACGGCCAATACCAAAATAAAAGCACAATTTCCAAGCCCCACACGAGGGCCAGCCCCGTTCCAGGGGCACACACCTTCTTCTCCCGCGAAACCATCACCCATTAAAACCCATTGAAAAAAAAAAAGGTTAACTTTGAAGAGGACCTATAAAGGCTTCCATGGCTTACCTCATCCTTCCTGATAACTCTGGTGAATATTTAAGCAGTCAATGACAAACTCCTTCCTTATAGCCACAAATAGAAAAACAGGTAGAGCTCGCTGGAGGAAGATGAGGAGCACCTCGGGATTGATAAGCCACCACAATCACCGTCTGGGTGACTCAAACAGCAATCTGTGATAAGCGATGGCAATACTGCCCTCCAAAAAGGGCTGGGGCTCCGGTCACAGATGATAACTGAGTTTACAAACACACCAGCCCTCACCCAAGCAGCTGCTTTCTGCAAACAGAGGAGCCCTGACAGAGCCAGAGCCAGGGGGTGATGCCATCCACAGGTTTGTCCCTTCCCCTGTGACGTTCAAAGTCCTCGACGGTGCGTGGTGTGCCATACACCGCTCAAACCCCCAGGTTTCAACGGGTTCGTCTGTTTTTCTGTTTCCTCTCTCCAGAAACATCACACATATCAAGTCTCAGATTCCCTCAGTTGTGCCTGGGGAGCATAAATAAACTTATTTGTTTTCCATTACCTTCCCAAATCACGCTTTCTCAGTTTCTCCTGGTTATCTGTGCTCCCCTCTGGGCCACATCCTTCCTGAAGCTCCGAGCAGGACCCACCACTCAGCAACTCTGACTGGAAATGTCTTGCACCTTGATAACCATTGACCTTCTGTGCCGAGTCCAGAGAACAGCAAGGACCCGTGGTGAGGCACGGGACAGCAGGGAGTTATGCTTTAACCCCAGCTCCCTTCTCTGTCCAGATCTGCCGGTCACAGTCCTTTTGCTCTCCCAGCTCCTCTGTGTGTGCTCAGAAGAAGCGCAGCACTGCTGGAGGAGCCCAAATCATAGCACCGCAACATTGTAGGGGTTGGAAGGGACCTCTGGAGATCATCCAGTCCAACCTCCTGCCAAAGCAGGGACACCCTGAGCAGTTCCCACAGGAACGTGTCCAGGAGGGTTTGAATGTTTCCAAAGATGGAGACTCCACCACCTCTCTGGGCAGCCTCTTCCAGGACTCTGCCACCCTCAAAGTGAAGAAGTTCCTCCTCAAGTTTAGATGGAATTCCTGTGCTCAAATTTGTGCCCGTTTCCTCTTGTCCTGTCAATGGGCACTGCTGACAAAAGACTGGCCCCATCCTCCTGACACTCACCCTTTATATTTATAGGTGTTGATCAGATCCCCCCTCAGCCTTCTCTTCTCCAGACTAAAAAGACCCAAGTCCCTCAGCCTTTCCTCATAACAGAGATGCTCTAGTCCCTACTCATCTTTGCAGCCCTCCAAAGTCCCTACCCCTAGAAAAAAGCTAATGAGGAAACCCCAACCACCATCAGTTTTACTTCTTGAACTCTTATGGAGACAGCTCTGCCCCCAGCACTGCTGGGCCCACAGGCAGCCCCCGATGCTGCTGTCTGGCTCCCACCTTCCTCAGTCCCACGCACTGTGCTGGCAGCTCAAGATAAGGCTTCAAGGTCTTTGTTTTCCAAACTCCTTCCAACCTCTCCTGCCCAAGGCAAACACTCCAGATATGATCCTGTGGGACCAGCAAAGAAATTTCTCACCATAGCCCTGAATTACTCCTGCCTGATTTATACCCTCCCCTCCTTCCCTCTGAACAGCATTGAGTCAATACAACTTACGAATTTCCTCGGTATTTTCAGGTTTCTTGTTATGTCACCACAGACTGATTTTGGAGTTCGACGATATGAAAGGTCCCTTCCAACCCAGACAATTCCATGATTCTGTAATTCAGCCCATCAATTTTAGTAATTTAATTACTGTATTTTTCTTGTGTCTATACAATACAAAGATAATACAGACTGTTCATTTGTTTGCCATAAAAAACAACAACCGTGTTCCACACACAGGAATAGGATGAACTCCCTTCACCTCTCCATGTTGGGGAACAGAGAGGCTTTGGAGACAGAGGGGACATTGCTCAGGGCTCTGTGTCCTTCCCCAAGGGACAGATGAACAGATGTAAAACCTCATCCGACGCCTTTCACAGCCCTGCAGTTCCAGCCACCTACAAGTTTTTTGAGCGCAGCAGCTGTTTATGCCAAAATTAACACCAATTCCAGCAGCCGACATGGAGAAGGGATTTGCGATTGTCCTTTCATTCGAACACAATGATGCTTTTGGGTCAAACGCTGTGAAGAGAAGCCCGGTGAGGACAGTCGTTGGAATGGCATCAGGGAAGAAAGCCTGAGGGGTGAAGAGTCGCAGTCTTCACGTGCTGCATCTTCATCTTCACCTGGTACAGCAAGGGACCACAGACCTTCATCCCTGCCCAGGGTAACTGCCTGCAGAGTCCCCGGCAGAGCTGGAGAGCTGAATCCCAGCTCTGCAAGCCTCCTGGCTTACCTTTGAAGGATGCAAACCCCAGTTTTTCACACCAGTTGGCTTCTGTGAGACTGGTGATGGTGGGAAGAGGAGGAAAAAGCCTGATGTGAAGTGCTGAGGATTGCAAAGTGGGTGCATCACCATGGCAGAAAACCCTCCCTACCTTAGGGGAAGGCAAATAAGAAAGGAAGGCTCAGAAGGTCCACTGGGCTCCCAGGAGGAGAGACGGCGAGTACAACCACTCCATGTGGTCATGTTGCAAATCACAAAGCCATGAGGAAGTGGTGAATTCCTCTGGGTAACTCTGATGCTCTTGCACACCCAAATTTTGGTACTCGACAGCTTTTGTGTTCCCAGCGCACAGCTGGGATCCCCTGCAAGTCTTCTGTCCCCTCTGCAGAAACTCCTGAGCAGCTGGAAAAAAAATCCAGCAACAGATTTAAATTGCCCCACTGAATATTTTGCCCTTCAAGAAGCATTAAATTCAATTGATCCACGTGGGAAAAAAAAAAAAAAAGAATTCCAATTTTAACAGAGGGCAAGAGTTCCTCCAGCAGCTGCACCTCAGGACAGGCAGCTGGAGAGAGGTAAGAGTATTCCCTTCTCCCAAAATGCACAGAATTAGATGTGGGGTCTCAGCCAGGACTGTCTTCCTCCCCAGATCCACTCCTGCTGTGCTGTATGATGTGCTACTGAACATTTAGCCAGAGAGGACACAACATCGTAGAACTGTCTGGGTTGGAAGGGACCTTTCAGATCATCTAGTTCAACCACCAGCCTAACTCTGACAGGAACCATCACTTAACCATGTCTCTAAGCTCTATGTCAACCCTGGTGGTGAATCCCTCCAGGGATGGTGCCTCAACCACTTCCCTGGGCAGCCCATTCCAAGGCTTAATAACCCTTTCAGGGTAAAAAGTTTTCCTAATATCCAATCTGAACCTCCCCCGGTGCAGCTCAAGGCTGTTTCCTCTTGGCCTCTTTTGTTTCCAATATTACAAGTGTTTAAATGTCAGTTAAAATACCTCCATATCTTCTCAGGTTTTTTTATTTATTTTTTAAGCCCAAACCTTCTGAATTAGTTCTCTTCTCTCTACTCTTCTTACCAGAAGTACGGGGAATTTCTGTACTGCTGGAACTTTTTTTTTTTTTTTTGGGGGGGGGGGGGTTGGGGGGGGGAAA
>VXBW01001706.1:0-22357 GCA_013400375.1 Thinocorus orbignyianus | reverse complement strand
GGTGGGGGGGGATTGGGTGGTGAAGAAATATTTACTTGGTGTTTAAATATATAAAAGATAGCTGGGTTTTGCAAAAAGGTAGGTAAATAAAATTTACTTTTTTAAAGTAAACTGACCTTAATACNCAATCTGAACCTCCCCCGGTGCAGCTCAAGGCTGTTTCCTCTTGTCCTCTTTTGTTTCCAATATTACAAGTGTTTNGTGACCTTAATACTCTTGAAACAAGTTTATATGCATATTGGCAACGTGGATTTCTACAGTGGTATTTCTAGGGCATAAATCTATTGTAGAACTTATGGGCTTTAAAGCCACTTGGTAGCAAAAAAAATCTTCAATTACTAGTGCCTGGGCTGGGGGCGGATAAGGCTTGCAGGGTGCCCATGTGTGTGTCTGCTTAGTCTTGGTGTTTCAAGAAGGTAAAATATACACCTGGCAGCTCTGCACGGCTCAGGAAGATGCATTTTCCTGGCTGCTCTCAAGAGGAGCCACAGAGGCCGCCCAGCAGGTGGCAACAGCCCCGCGCAAGGAGCACAGCACCCCACGGCACCCCACAGCACCACTGACCCCATACTCCCCACCCCGGGGGGTCTTGGCTGACCCGCTTCACAGATCAGAGGGGGAAAAAAAAGAAAAAAAATTAAGAAAAGGACTTTCTGCAACCTTAACCTGGCCCAAGTTCCCATGGCTGAAAGAGGAGTTTGTGCTATTTAATCTGCTCCCTGCCAGCCCTTATGGAGCACAGCCTGGCTCTGCCTCACCTCCTACCCACCTGAGGTTACACATCTCCAGAGAATCATGGAATGGTTTGGGTTGGAAGGAACCTTAAAGACCATCCAGTGGCACCCCCTGCCCTGGGCAGGGACACCTCCCAACACAACAGGTTACTCCAAACCCCCTCCAACCTGGCCTTGAACCCCTCCCAGGATGGGGCAGCCACAGCTTCTCTGGGCAACCTGGGACAGGGTCTCACCACCCTCACAGCCAAGAACTTCTTCCCCACATCTCATCTCAATCTCTCCTCTTGCAGTGTTAAACTCTTCCCCGTCATCAGGAGTCCCTCCCCAGCTTCCCTGGTGCCCCTAGAGGGAATGGAAGGGCCTCTGAGGTCTCCTCGAAGCCTTCTCTTCTCCAGGCTGAACACCCCCAACTCTCTCAGCCTGTCCTCACAGCAGAGGGTCTCCATCCCTCCCAGCATCTCCATGGCCTCCTCTGGCCCTGCTCCAACAGCTCCATGTCCTTCTGCTGTCTTTGGTCACAGAGCTGGAGGCAGCACCAGGGCGGGGCTCTCCACGGAGCGGAGCAAACCCAGCCTAAACACAGCATCACACTGAACCTTTGTGGCTTCCATTCCAGTAGTCACCCTTCCTGCCCAGTGCAGCTCAAGTGGGTTCATCTGCTCCCAGACACCAGGGCAGAGGAGACAGAGAGCCCTTGTCCTAGGGCAAGGCACAGTAGGCATTAGGAAAGCTAACTCCAAATTCACCTTTTCCTCACCCATGGCACTGCAAACATCTCAGTTCTGAGTCACGAGTTTCACAGGAGTTCACAAGGGAGCCGAGAACTCCTACCTCCCAGTTAGTCAGCAGCAGAGCTGCACTAGCCCAGCCTAGGGGAAAACAGGCAAGGACTCCGGTGTCAGGACAGACAGACTCCAAGCTCCCTTTATATAGCTTCTACACAGCAGAAAGCCCAAAGTGCTGTAATTATTTTTTGGTGATGTTTGCCTGCAGAATGAGAAAGCAGTAAGCTTGTCACCACCACACTTCCACCTTGGCCAGGGACAATGACAGGGAAGGGATTCCTCTTGCACATGTGACAACCAAGCACTGGGGACTCTGATGCCTCCTGATGTTCTGCAAGCAGAGCTGGACCCACAAGAAGGCACATGGCTCCTGAGTTTCCACTCCCCCACCAGTTGCTGTCTCAGCAGAGCCACACAATCAGAAATCCTCTCTGGAAACAGTTTAGGACAGACCTGTCTGCTGGACAGACCTAGCAAGGTGCAACCAGAGCCAGAAGCTCTGTGCCACAAGATCACAGAATAGTCAGGGTTGGAAGGGACCTCTGGAAATGATCCAGTCCAACCCCCTGCCAGAGCAGGGTCACCCAAGAGCAGGTCCCACAGGAATGGGTCCAGCAGGGTATGAATGTCTCCAGAGACAGAGACTCTACCACCTCCCTGGGCAACCTCTTCCAGAGCTCTGCCACCCCCACAGGAAAGAAGTTCTTCATCATG
This sequence comes from Thinocorus orbignyianus, assembly GCA_013400375.1. Classification (NCBI taxonomy): domain Eukaryota; kingdom Metazoa; phylum Chordata; class Aves; order Ciconiiformes; family Thinocoridae; genus Thinocorus; species Thinocorus orbignyianus. The sequence continues at coordinate 20,121 of VXBW01001706.1, read as the reverse complement.
TCTAGAAAGAACTTCTTATGTTCAAGTTTGTGCCCGTTCCCTTGTCCTTTCACTGGGCACCATTAAAAAAAACTGGCCCCGTGCTCCTGACACTCACCGTTCAAGGATTTATAGGTGTTGATCAGATTCCCCCTCAGTCTTCCCTCCTCCTCACTAGAAAGACTCAAGTCCCTCAGCCTTTCGTCCTAAGAGAAATGCTCCAGGTCCCTCATCATCTTTGTGGTCCTCTGCTGTACCCTCTCCAGCAGTTCCCTGTCTTTCTGGAACTGGGAAGCCCAGAACTGGACCCAATGCTCCAGTCAGGGCCTTATCAGGGCAGAGCTGAGTGGAAGGATGACCTCCCTCCACCTGCTGGCCATGCTCTTTCCAATGCACCCCAGGAGACCATTGGCCTTCTTGGCTACAGGGGCCCGTTGCTGGCTCATAAGTATCATACTGTGGAAGTATCTGACTTTACAAAGGTCCCTTCCTGAAGCATCAAAGTTCAGACCTTGCCCACTTTGAGAGGTTTTTACGTCTTTACTGAAAGATGCTAATGTTGGTTCCTCTCTCTGTTGAGCAAACACTTGCTGCGAGACACCAACACTGGGCACTCGGGGCTCTCCAGAGATGTTCAGCTCGCTCTGATGACAGCCACCAGAAGAGGGGATGACTCACCGAGAAAAGCAACTCTATTAACAAAGAGAAGATATTTCCATTTAGAAAAGCACTTGTTTACACTTGTGTGAACAAACATTTAGGAGGAAAGCTCTCTGTCAGGGCCCCAACACTCTTAAGAGCCAAGCACTTGAGACGCTGTGATTTTGTGCTGTTTAAGCAGGAACAGACCAGGTTTCAAATCCAACAACCACAATCACTCCCAGGACCACCGGCACAGCAAACGTGGCACCACTCCTTCAGCTCGCCTCTCCAATATCCTCTGGTGTGACAGGAGAGGAGGAGAAAAGCTTCACCTTGTGGCCCTGCCAAAGCTCAGCAGTGTCTGAAGTCCCCCAGCTGCTGTTTGGAGGCTGAGAAAGAAGCTGTCGGGTAAAAGAGGTTCTTTAGCTGCCTGCTGGTCCCATGTAGTGGGTGCATGCACCCTCTCCCCAAGGCTGAAAGGGGGACACTGGAGAGCACAAACTGCTTTTTGGTGGTGTGGGAGGTCTCCTTGGAGGAAAGGCAACACCTTCAGTTTTGGAAGGATGCTTTTCATAGAGTCATAGAATGGTTTGGGTTGGAAGGGACTTGAAAGTCCATCCAGTGCCACCCCCTGCCCGGGGCAGGGACACCTCCCACCACAACAGGTTGTACCAATCCCCTTCCAACCTGGGACTGGAAGGGGCTCTAAGGTCTCCCTGGAGCCTTCTCTTCTCCAGTCCTATTGCTCCTTGTCTTATTGCTCCACTCCCTCATAAAAAGTCCCCCCTATCTTTCTTCCCCCTCCTCTCTTCCAGGTGGATCCAAGCAAGGTGGAATATACGTTGGGAAAGGCCATTTATTCTGTTTTCTGTCTTATTTTTCTTTTTCTTTTCAGAGCAGTTGCCCTCTGCACCTAATGAAGAAGGACCCACTGGAGCCCCCCCACCAGCAGGGAGGGCAGCATGGGGAAAAACACTCATTTGCTGCTCCCAGCAGGTTGCTTCTCTCATCCCCCCCTCCCTGAAACAGCTCAGGCTTTCTGAGGTACAAGCACTACAGGACATGTGGAATAAAACGCACGTGGGGAGCTTGCTGCTCAGCTGAAGGAGAACAAAAAACCTCACACCCCAAGACAGCAATTTATTTTTACACTCTCACCACCGAGCGGTATTTCTCCATCATGTTCTCATTTGCTGAACCACTACAAAATCCTCACAGGCTGGAAATTATTTCGAATCATGTATCCAAGACAACAAGGGTAATTCTTCCCTGGCATATTAAACGTAGACACCAACAGAGCTGTGATCTTTAGATGATCACCCTCAAATTCAGTAGAGGAATCCATTTACGTCTTTCTGAAAAGGAAATTTCAGGATTCATCACCTTTTTCTTTTTTTTTTTTTTTTTTCTTTTGGGTCACCTTGTCGTTTCAAGGAAATGATGGCCCAGCAGCAGAAGTATTTCATCCCAGCAGGGCACACACCCAGCTTGTTGGTATTCCTGCCCAGAATAGCTCGCAGTGCTGACAGAGCTCATCTGTGTTAAATTAGCCCTTAGAAAACATTCCCACTCTGAACCTCAGAAGATTGTCCCTTGACGCAGGTCTGAGGAGCACAGGGCAAACGCCCTTCTTCACGAGCACCATGGACATAGGCCATGACACAGACTCCAAACTGCTCACAGGCCAGCTGTTAAAAAGCCCATTTGTGACCACGTACCAGACGGAGAAGAATATGAAACCCCATCTCCCTTCCCACCCTCCTTCTATCTGGTCATTACTGGTTTTTCTAGCTATCTTTCAAAAAGGAAAAATAACCTGATACTCAATACGCCCTTGAAAGGCTGCTCGGGGGAGGAATCTAGGATCACACGCTCCTAGGCCTGGGTTCACCCAGGCAGTCCTAAGGGAATTGCTCAGGGTGATGGTGCCAGTCCCTTCACTTGACGGAGAATGGGAACCAGCAAACAAGCTCGAGAGAAAACCCACGCCTGGCTGGGAAACGGGATGACCACTTGGTCTACTGTCAAGGATGAATCCTCAAAGTGAGAGCTTCAAGCCATCTTAAGTGATGAACCTCTGCTTCTCATTAACACGAGGAAGACCAGTTGCTCAAGACTCCATTTATCATTAGGAAACTCAAAAGAAAAGTCTGAGCCTTTTATCAAGTAGTCACAATGCCAAAATATTCTATTACAGACTATACAAAGCAAAGACGTATGTATTCGCATGCAAACATAAAGGAGGTTGGGAGCCCCTTCCAAGTAATACTTTCTGTCATAAAACCACTCAAGGCACCAAGACACAAGAGTCAAAAACCTGAAGAGGAAAGTCTGGAAAACACAAAGCAGAAGGAAGCCATTTGGTGCCCATGTGGGACTCAGGAGCAAGCCAGCCCTTTGCTCTGAAGGCATCTCCTGCACCTTCTGCTCCAGGTGGGAAGGCATGGAGCAAGACCAGAGGCAGCCTTCCAAGAGGAGCCCCAAATCCCACAAACACAGACAACAGGTGACTGTGGCAGCAGCCTCCCTTCTAGCTGGGGAGAGCAGATACAGGATTTTACTCCAATATGTTCCTGTGCTAAGGAAGACAGAAGCGAAGGGAGGCCATAACTTTAATAACAGGAAAAAAACCACATCAGATAAGCATCCTTGATGGAGCCCAAGAACAGAAACAGAAAAATATCTACATTTTTCTCTTCTGCTCTGCCTTTTACTGGCCCAACAGCACCGAGTGCCCAAGTCTGACCACTCCGCTATGCCTCTCAGGTAGGCTCCTGGTTGGTACATCTCAAAATCAGGCTCAGGTTCTCCAAACTCAAAAACGTCAGCAGCATGACAAAGAGGACAGCAGCAGGCACCCTCTCCACATTGCTGGGCTTCCACCACAAGAAAGGTCTCCCTCTTTTGCCCAGGGCACCACACTCTGGCATTCTGTGTGCCAAGACAGCACCAGCTGCAGGTTTTTGCCTGAACACCAATTTTAAGTTAAACAGCAGTAAATGCTTGGTGCGAATTTTCGGGGCAGTCACCCACAGATTAAAGGATTTGTCTTTACTCTGTGTTAAGTGTCCCTGGGCCCTGCCACAGCAAACACTCTTCTTCCCCAGCCAGACCCTCCACGTTCGAGTCTCACGCAGCAGGTATTTGCCAGAGGGAGTTCATGGGACTCATACTTGCCTCAAACGTGACAAAGTCATCAAACTCATCAGAACAGGCCGGGGCTTCCTCCTCAGGGGTATATCCCATATCATACAACTGGCTGTCGGGATCTGCAGAGGAAAATACACAAAAAAAGAAATAAAGAAAGAGAATCACCAAAAGGCAATGTGCACCCTGAAGTGAAGGGCATCTTTAAGAGTCACACAACAGCAGAAGGACAAAAACTTGCTCTTGAACGCACCGATGCCTTCAGCCTTCAGAGAGGACCTCTACTCCCAGGCATCCCACCACCTCCTCAGCTGGAAGGCAGGTCCCTGGCAGAGGTCCTGCGAGGTCCCTTGCTGCTCCGATGGGACTAGCACCTGACTTAATCCCTACCCCGCCATAGTCTCTGCTCCTTTTCCTGGTTTCTTCCCCATCCCTGTTTCCTGCATCCTCTTAATTCTTCTCCCAGAAGGCTCTAATCCTGCTGTGGGCAGGGAATACGTTAGATCTATGCGTGACAGCCAACTACCATGGGAACCGTGGAGAAAGCAGGCTGCACTGAAGCTTTTATCAGCTACTGCTCCTCCTGTGGCCAGCCACATCGGGAGCCATCCTCACAAGGGGACCGGAAAATAGGAGGTTTTCAAGGAGATTTCTTACAAAGAAATAAAATTACTCCTCCCACCCCCAAACATCCATTTGCAGCAGAGCAGATCGGCATTTCTCTGACCAAGGAAAGGAGCGTAAATTCCCCGTGCTCCCTCAAGCAACAGCTAATGCCCGATCCAGCACACGACCTAGATCCCAGGCTGGAAACATCAAATCAAGATCAGATCCTGCAGTCCCAAAATAAATAGTAGGCTCAAAACCACACGCCTCGGAGCTGCAGGCCTTGTGGCACCGGGTTTGTCTGATGTCAGTAAACTTGGCCCAGGGCAGAGGGAATATGTCAGTGCTCCAAGGAAAGCTGGGCCATCGCCTGGATTTGGGGGAAGAACAGCCTTTGCTTTCACAGCTGCCCAAGGCAGAGGATGGGAGAGGAGCTACAGAAGTACCGTCTGGTTTCTGACTCCTTCAGGCTGGGGGCTTCCCAGCAGGCTGGCAGAGTAGCCAGGTTCCAGTCCAAACCAAAGGGCATGAGGCTTTACCACAGCTGAGTGGCACAGCCACCTTCTGAGGGTATAGCCCCTATAAAGTGTCAGTCAGGGCTCCTGATATTAAGAAAAGTCATTTTTCACAAAGGGATCTGTACGGCTAATATAAAGTCAAGGGATTAGGGCTGAATGAGGAGTCACCTTTGCAGCAACATCCCTCCCATCCAAACCCCTCCCCAAGCACCTCTTTCAGCTCCCCATTGAATCCAAACACAGTCAGGGCCCCAGGAGATACTGGGGACACTGACCTGATGGATACCACCAGCCCAGGGAGGTGGGAGAAGCTGAATGTGTGGCACCAGAAAATTAGCCCTCCCCTAACCTGGGTCTGGGGCTCCTGGGGCAGGGGGGACTGTAAATCAAACCCAGCAAAGCCAAAAAAAAGCCAAATTGCTTTTTCAGAAACCTGCGTTCTCCAGCGAGCACACGGTGGGGTCATGGCTTCATGGGATGAAAGGTGCTCTTGTTGGCAGCTTAGGGCTTCAACATCCCGCTGCTCTCCTGGCACTGGCACTCTGTGAGCTGCATTTCCAGCTCCCAGTGCATAACCCTGAGCTGGGCAGCTAGAGGCATGGGGAAAATGTGAAAAAGATGCCATGTGAGCTTGTTGCTCGAGGCAAGGCTCCCTCAGGCCACCTCCTGCGCTAACTGATGGGTTTAGCACTGAAGTATCTTCAGGGTGTGTTCTCCCACTCCTCAGATGTCACCCTGTCCCCACCTGCAGATATGAGCCCACAATTATTTTTCATGGAATCAGGTAACTGTCAGAGTTGGAAGGGACCTCTCGAGATCATCCTGTCCAACTCCCCTGCTCGAGCAGGATTGCCCCGAGCACAGCACTCAGGGCTGCATCCAGGCGGGGCTTGAAGGTCTCCAGAGAAGGGGACCCCACACCCTCCCTGGGGCAGCCTCTGCCAGGGCTCTGACACCCTCACCCCAAAGAAGTTTCTCTTCATATTTGAATAGAACGTCCTATGTTTCATCTTGTGCCCGTTACCCCTCGTCCTGTCACTGGAAACTGAGAAGAGTCTGGCTCTATCCTCCTTCACCCCACCCTTCAGATACTTGTGAGCATGAAAAAGGTCTTCCCTCAGCCTCCTCTTCTCTAGGCTAAAGAGTCACAGCTCTCTCAGCCTTTCCTCATCAGGGAGATGCTCCAATGCCTCCATCTTCTTTGTTGCCCTATGCTGGACTCTCTCCAGTAGTTCCCTGTTTCTCTTGAAATAGGGAGCCCAGAATATCCCTGTCTCAAAATCTGAGAGCTTCCCAGGTGACAGCAGGGAGGACCAAGGGGATAGGGACAGCACCCTCCTTGCTGCAAATCCATGGGAGCATCCAAGAGAGGGTCTCAGCAAGAGGAATCTCTGACCGCTTCAGGGAAAAGCCAAACTAAGAGGGGACTGCCACCCATGTCCCTTGCTGACCTCAGGCAACAGCCACTTCCAGAGGTAGCTGTGACATGCACGGGAGCATCCAAAGAGCCAGATCATCTTGCCAAGACACAGACTGGAGGCACAGTGCCCTGGTCCTGCGCCTGGCCAGGGCCCTGCCCTGTGATATGTCCCTGCCAGCATGAGCCTCAGTGACAGCTCTGCCCACCCTGCAAGGCCATCTCCAGGGCTGATGGTGGCACCCCGTGGCAGCCCCGGGAATGGCAGAGCGCCCCAAAGACGGTGGAGCCAGGCACAGGCTGCTCCCTTCTGCTCATTCCCGTATCCTTTCTTTTCCTCCTCCTCCAAGTAGACACGCAAAAGCATCCCGCTTTCCTACAGACACAGATAAAGATATTTATTCTTCTCATTCCTTCCAAAAGGGAGGATTTATAAGCAAGTGAAGGTTTCCAGTACCCTTCAGAAGCCAGGCTATAAAGCGTGGGCAGACGGTGCACAAACAGGTCCCCAGCATCTCCTGCCCCCAGTGCAGCTCCTGCCCAAACCAAGTGCTCCTGGAGCCTCCCCAGCCCTTCGGGTGTTCCTTGGTGTAAGGGTGAATGTGACACTGGTTGTTCCATCTTTCTGCAGAGGACTCAGACAAAGGGTGTGTGTGTGTGTGTGTCTGTGTTATTTTCACAGCAAGCTCCACCACAAAAAGCAAGGAAAGACCATTTAAGAAGTCACCTGCACCCTTGCTGGCGGTGTAGACAGCAGAAGCCATGCCCAGGAGACAGCACCCCCTGTTTCCACCTCCCCATGCTCAGAAAGCAAAGACAAACACTGCCACAAACAGAGATTGACTTTCTGTTCAGATTCACTCCCTCCCCCTCTGAAAAAGGCCATATGGTGCTCTGTGTATAGGGAGAGTTGCCATGGAGAGCTTGCCTGCAAGTCTCCCAGCACAATAGGCTGTGTTAAGCTTTCAAATTCCTGTCCAAAAAAAACCCACCAAAAAACTCACAAACCCCAAGAGACCTTTGCTGCTCAACTGGCACTCCCTATGTGAAGACCACTATCTTCCAAGTGCAGAAAGAGGCACGTGGTGAGAGCCAGAGGGCTCCAGTACCTGTTTTCCCCATCACAGCATTAACAGTTCAGGAGGATGGCCACGGGCCACCAGCAGCAGAACTGCACAACCCTGGTGCAGCTGCACAAAGGCCTGAATTCCCTCCACTGTCCCTCTTGGATCTCAAAGCCAAATCCCAGCTGACAGCATTCCCTCCTTCACATCAGCTCCTCCGCACTCCTTGTACCATAAAGCACATATTAATAGAATCACAGAACGATTTGGGTTGGAAAGGACCTTAAAGCCCATCCAGTGACAGTCCCCGCCCTGGGCAGGGACATCTCTCACCACAACAGGTTACTCCAAGGCCCCTCCAACCCCTCTAGAGATGGGGCAGCCACAGCTTCTCTGGGCAACCTGGGACAGGGTCTCACCACCCTCACAGCCAAGAACTTCTTCCCCACATCTCATCTCAATCTCCCCTCTTTCAGTGACAAACGCTTCCCTCTCGTCCTATGGTTCCTCTCCCTCATCCAGAGTTCCTCCCCAGCTTTCCTGGAGGCCCTGAAGGGACTGGAAGGGGCTCGAAGTTCTCCCTGGAGCCTTCTCTTTTCCAGGCTAAATCCCCCAGCTCTCTTAGCCATTTCATTTCTTATACCCATACCTGATTTCACTTGACCTCTGTCCTTCCTCCTCCTTTTTGGGAATTAATGGAGTTCTTGGAGTCACCTTTTCCAACCCAGCTCAAAATCACAGCTCTTGCCCAGAAATGAGGATATTATTAGTCTCCCTTTTATTCTCGCATCTGAGTGTCCACAGCCAGCTTCTCCTGTGATTTCACAGCTCTGTCCCTCAACTCCCACTGCTAGCCCTCTTCTTCACAGAGCAAAAAATCTCAAAGCCAAAAACCAGACTCCAAGAAACCCTACCCCAGCAACCTCCCTAAAGGGCCTATAAGCTATTCACTAGGTATTTTTCCCAAATTAAATGAACTGACTTATTTGACCAGAATACTTGTGCAGAGTACCAGACATCCAGATAAAGCTTCAGCTAAATGACTGCAGCAGCAGTTTCACCAGGGTAATAAAACCAATGTAGAATTTACACACTGAATTGTAACTAGTAAGACCATGCACACGTACTATATATTCCAGTGAAGGTACAGTGATTTTGGACAAAAGAAAAAAAAGAAGAAAAAAAAAAAGACAAGAAGGAGTTAAAAAGCAGTTTAAGTCTACTATGAGGCATCTGCATCATCTCTTTGGGATCTTTACCTATCCCAGCCTTGAGGCTTCCTGTTGCCCAGTGTGTGCTCATGCAAACCCCACTGAGAAAGTCACCTTCCAAGCTCACGGCACTGACCACACCATCTGGGAGATGGAGATTTGCCTTCATACAAGCTCTGCTGCAAGCCCAGCCACAGCACCTTCCATTTTCCATTAGATTCCCTGCTTTCCCCAGTTTTGTCCTGTTTCATGCTGCCTTATGGCTCTGCACTGAATCCTGTATCTCCTCTTCTTCTTAAGACATCCTGATTCCTCCCAGTGTTTTAAGAAAAATAAATAAATCGTTGTCCAAACTATGTAAATCTTTTGATGAGGACCATTTCTGTCCAAACACATCCACATGTTCGTAGAATCATAGAATTGTCTGGGTTGGAAGGGACCTTTCAGATCATCTAGTCCAACCATCAACCCAACTCTGATAAAAACCATCACTAAACTCAACTCAATCTTTTTAATACCTCCAGGGATGGTGGCTCAACCATTTTCCTGGGCAGTATATTCCAAGGCTTAATAACCCTTTCAGTGTAAACATTTTTCCTAATCTCCAATCTGAACCTCTCCCAGCGCAACTTGAGGCCATTTCCTTTTGTCCTATTACCTGTTCCTTGGGAGAAGAGACCAACACTCCCTAGCTACACCCTCCTTTCAGGAGGTTGTAGAGAGCAAGAAGGTCTCCCCTCAGCCTCCTTTTCTGGAGGCTGAACACCCCCAGGTCCCTCCAGCCGCTCCTCACAAGACCTGTTCTCCAGACCCCTCACCAGCTCCATTGCCCTTCTCTGGACCAACTCCAGCCCCTCAATGTCTTTTTTGCGGTGAGGTACCCAAAGTGTTCTCCCACTGCCCAGTCGCGCGAGAGGAACCTGGGCTTTTCAAGAAAGGCAAGGCAGTATAGAGCTATGGGAACAGAAGTCCCAGGGTACAGCAGGCTCCCGAAATAGATTCTAAAAACTGCTTTCCGGAGACAGGATTTCAGCAAAAAAGGCACCTTGAGTGAAGAGCTGTGGGTACGGCAGCGACACAGGTCAGAAACAGAGCCAGTTTTATCAGCTTCATATAGGAATGACCTAGAAAAACAGAGCCTTTCAGAAGTATTTAAATCATCTGCCAAGACACACTCTACATTCCGCTGCAAGCCACACAGCCACAAACTGGGAGTGATTTGAACAGTATGGATTATGTGCAGCCAACACACATCAATATTCAGCACAGGAATAAGGTGAGGAACCTGTGTGAATGGTACAAATCAAACCACCCACACCCTCCCCCCAAAAAAGGCAAGACAAAGTTATGGTTGGTTTAAGAGAGGACAACTGCTATAACGTGATCACCCTCATTGGGTACGCTGCTTAAAAGTGAGATGGCAAAAGATGGACAGCCGAGAATTAAGAATTCATAGGCATTTAGGAGGATCCACAGCAAAGAGATGGAGAGGAATCCACTGTCTGGTGTTTCCAAGGGCAGATCAGGGCCTCATGCTCTCACTGAAGCCCAGGGACCCGCTTGGTGCTGGTCATAGCAGGATAAAGCCACCATCAGTCCAACTACCCCCATTTTTGCTTCCCATAAGTGATCCAGGAGTATGTGTACAGTCTGATGCTCACACACAAAATCTGGTCAGAGCTGGAAAGAGCACCTTTCTGCTCCCCGCTTCTCCTGGAACCCAACCTGCTGACTCCTCCAGAGATAGGACAACGGGCCAGGAGCATTCAGTGAAGACTAGCCCTTTACAACCAAAGATGACACAAAAGTAATAGCAGAGAGGCAAGCTCAGGCTCCCCAGGAGGCAACGTCAGAATTAAGGTTGCTTACACAACCCTCATCCAAGCTCCTCAGCTAATGCGCTTTTTAGCACTCCTGCGTTTCTTGAATAATTTCTTGAATATCACTGCTCACGGATTGGTACTTATCACATATTCCTTTTGATCCTCTTCACACAGTGCAGGCCCTCAAGCTTTGTTTAGACACACTATCTAAAGCCATAATGAAAAGAATTAGCTTCATGGTACCCAAGCACTTTGGAAGCATAAATCTGGCTGCCTTAGCTTCAGCAGAGAGTGAAGATGAGGGTTGCTGCCTCTGCTGGGGCAGCACAGACGGATTGGAGACAGGAAGCCACCACTAACACATGGGATTTGGTACTAAGTTTAACATACGAGTCCTCATTTTTAATTTTCTCTGCAATCTGAGCTGTCTTCAGCATGTGCTAGTCAACAAGACCAGCTCAAATTCCTCCAGATGTGTCAGCCTGGAACAAGGGCTCAGGGCTGGGAGCATGGAAAACAAGTAGTAGGCTTGTGGCCACCACCAAGCGGTTCAGAGCCACTTCATCACAGACCAGCAGAAAAGACCAAGAGACTGAGCTTACAAAACAGCACCAGCTGTGCTGTTGTGGACACCTCCTGATGTCCTCGATCTCCTTCACTCCAACTTCTACTTTCAATAACTCTCTATTTTGGGAAACAAAGTGGGATTTTGCAGCTCACAGCTTTATTTCCCTGTTCTGTGAACAGACTGAGGCAGGATCTCCTGAAAGACAGTATACAATTCTGCAAACAATAGAATATCCTCATTTACCTTTCCAGAGCACACCTGGAAACGCAGCCGTTGGGACATCCATTAGCTGGTCTCTCGTTGAGTGTTTAATTCCTTCTCAAAGTCCTCAACATCAGAAGGACACAAACCTGTTGGAGCAGGGCCAGAGGAGGCCATGGAGATGCTGGGTGGGCTAAAGCCCCTCTGCTGTAAGAACAGGCTAAGAGAGTCGGGGAGGTTCAGCCTGAAGAAGAGAAGGCTCCAGAGAGACCTTAGAGCCCCTTCCATACCCTCAAGGGGCTCCAGGAAAGCTAGGGAGGGACTCTTGATGAGGGAGGGGAGCCCTAGGACAAGGGGGAAGGGTTTGACACTGCAAGAGGAGAGATTGAGATGAGATGTGGGGAAGAAGTTCTTGGCTGTGAGGGTGGTGAGACCCTGTCCCAGGTTGCCCAGAGAAGCTGTGGCTGCCCCATCCCGGGAGGGGTTCAAGGGCAGGTTGGAGGGGGTTTGGAGTAACCTGTTGTGTTGGGAGGTGTCCCTGCCCAGGGCAGGGGGTGTCACTGGATGGGCTTTAAGGTCCCTTCCAAACTGAACCATTTTGTGATTCTAATTGGTGAATTCAGCTCTGATCACCTTGTTAGGAGTCTTTCTTATCTGGAGGATTAATAAACTGCTCAGTGGCAAAACAGATTTACAGGAGTAGTCAGACTGTATGCACTTGGAAAAGCTGATGATCATCAAGGAGAAAGACATTGGAGGGATACAGGCAGCAGCCCAGGAGGACAAAGGGCTTTGTACAGAAAAGGATGGAGATGAAGTGAGCTGTAGTTTGTAGGACACCAGGGCAAGGTTCTCTCTAGACGCAGAGGATGTCCACTGGAGCCTGTCACAGCAGATCTGCAATTAGCAGCAATTTCCCAGCAAAACCACATCACACGCAGACGCTCCCATCTGAGAGTGAGACCAGGAAACACTCAGAAGAAACAAGCTTTTGCCACACCAATCTGTCAGGATGTCACAAGGGTAACACTCACTGCACTGTCACAGGCCTTCAGGCTGTGACAGAGCTGAGCAGGGCTCTGAAAAAGTTGTGGGTGAGTAATTATCCCATCGTTACTCACACCAAATTGACTGGATTCCTAAAGAGAAATGGTCTGATGGCTCTGGCAGGACGATGGTCTACTCACTTTCCTTTAGCTCTGCTCAGGAAGCCAACCCTACCTGGTCTGAGGCCAGACATTTCTGGTGAGGACTGAGGAGACATTCCCCAGCTTCCTGGCTTGAGCTGAGCATGAATAATCCCTCGTTCCGGAGCTGAACAGCCAAACCTGAGAAATCAAAACAGGCAGGACCGAAACCACCACCGCCGCCACTACCACCACCCATCTGGAGCCACCAGCCCAGCCCAGCTCCTCCCACACACTCCCCAACCCAGGGCTAAGCCTGGGATACCAAAAGCATTCACAGCAGCAGATGTGGAACAAAACAGCCTACTCCCCACACAGAAAATCAAACACATGCCGGAGAAACACTGAGACAACAGATGGACAATGAGAAATGTCTATTTTCCAACAGAAGTCGCCTTTGTTTTCTTTTTAGTCATCGTCTCCGTAAAAGAGAGTGTGCTGAGGATCACTCCAAGGCTATACTAAGGCACTGCTCTGCTTTTATGTGACAGAACGGGAGAATCACAGAATGATCTCCGGTTGGAAGGGACACAAAGTCTGATGGTTGTTGTGCTTTAAAAGAAAATGTAGACCCTCATTTTAAGAGATGTTGAGGAACCTTTGTGTATTTTAGAGCCACCACCTTCAGCTCAGAAGCCCACAAGGGAGAAGGGTGTAAGAGGTAGAAATTAGCTCCAGACTTAACGGCTGCCTAAACCACTGCCCTGGCCCTGCCAACCAAAGAATCACAGAGTGACATCGGATTGGAAGGGACCTCTGGAGATCATCCAGTCCAACCCTGTCAGAGCAGGGTCACCCACAGCAGGTCCCACAGAAAAGTGTCCAGGTGGGGTTTGAATGTTTCCAGAGAGGGAGACTCCACCACCTCTCTGAGCAGCCTCTTCCATGGCTCCGGCACTCTCACCCCAAAGAAGTTTCTCCTCATATTCAAATGGAACTTCCCATGTTCCAGCTTGTGCCCGTTGCCCCTCATCCTGTCACTGGGAACCACTGAGAACAGTCTGGCTCCATCATCTTCATTCCACCCTTTAGATACTTGTGAGCATCGATAAGGTCTCCCCTCAGCCTTCTCTTCTCCAGGCTAAAGAGTCCCAGCTCTCTCAGCCTTTCCTCATCAGGGAGATGCTCCAATCCCTCTGTGCTGGTGACCAGGCACAGCGAGATTTCTCTGGTGGATGCTTCAAAATATTCATAAAGCAAGAATTCTCCAAAGGGCAGAGAGACGCAGCGGGGCTTAATGCCTGGCTCCCTGGGACCCCGAGGGCAGCCAAGCCTCAGCGGCAGGTTTTCAGGCAGCATTTTTTGAGCAATTCCCCGCCGTTCCCATCCCAGAGCTGGGAGGAGGCCTCCAGCCACGCTTTCTCCGGCACTTCTGCATTTCTCCTGAAAGTAGGTCAATGCAGCGTGTCATCCGCCAGGCTGTTTTTTTGGGAAGACACGCTCCCTACGCTCCCTGCTTCGCCACAGAGCAGGCCGGCTCCAAGCCCTGATGTAACCCTTCACCCGGCTGCCAAGTCACAAAGAAAAAAAAAAAGAATAAAAGCCACTGTTTACCAAAATTAAATGAAAAATTCAAAGCAAGAAAAAAAATTTAAAAAAAGCCACAGTGAGGCAGTAGTGCTGCTCCTCCCCAGCAGCATCCCAGTCCTTTCCCCAGCATATTCTAGCAGAAATAAATAGTGACTTAAGAGAGCTGGAGGGCAGTGCGGGCTGTGCAGTTCCGCTCAGCGCTAGGCAAGGGGATGGGTTTCACAGCCGAGGAGCATCTTCCCACCCATAGGAAGAGGGGGACAAGGGAGGGGACAACCCCTGGAGACCCCTGTGGAGGAACAAGGGGTTACTCCTGCTCACCCAAAACAGGGATAATTTACAACCAGATGTAACCTTGCTGGATCTCAGCAGCTGCATGGCTGGAGATAAAGAGTTTTATGTGTGGTGAGTTTTGTTCTCAGTTTTGCTTTTAAGAGGAGAATATCCTCCCTCCCACTTAAACCAGTTTGGAATTATCCTTTCCAGCTGCAAAGTGTTCCAAAACAGAGGATAAGCACAGGAGAGCCATGCACTGACCTCCCATCTCCCCGCTGCTTTTGCAGAGGTAGCGGAGCTGCCCCATGGCAGCTGTGGGTGAGCCAAGTAGCATCCTTGGACCCCCTCCCCAGCCCCACTGCCTGCAGTTTGCTCCCCAGCAGCAATACAGGAGCCATGGTGGGGCAATTAAAACTCAAGCATGGATGGACACAGGTAGGTGTCCGAGTCCAGGCTGTCCTCTTGACTCAAGAGGATTTGGGAACGGGTACCCAAAGAAGGATCCCCTTTGAGGCTGCATATGCTCTGCAGTATTTTGGGGTTCCTGGGAGCAGAAGATTGACGTTTCTTCTCCAAAGATACAGCGTGATGTGGGGTGGAGGGAGAGAGCCAATATCCCAAGTGCTACTCACCCTGAGGCTTTCTCCTGCATCCTCCCCCTACCTTTGAACAATCTCTAGGGATGAAAATTGGGCTGGAATCATACCTCCTCTGTTCTTCATCCGTTTGTGCCTCCACGCAGAGAACCCACCTCTGTCCCACCTCTGTCCTCTGAGCCCTAGTAGGTCACAGGAGAGAGCCTCTGTGCCCCACACACAGCTCACCCTCTCCTGTTAGAGATGCCACTGCAGGAGAAGGATGGAGAGGGACCCCAGGTCACATGGACCACAGAGTGCCACCAGAGCAGCTCGGACCGGCACATACATCCTAATTCCCCATTCCCTGCCATCAGGGAGAGTAGCACACACTCAATAGACAAGAACACTCCCACATTTTCATGGACAGGCCGATGATTTCCAAGATAAGTGCTTAAATCCCACTATTTCAAGAAAAAAAAAAAGAACCACAACAAAAAAAACAAAAACAAACCAAAAAAGCACCCCAAGTTCAGTACTTCAAGAAAGGCCTGGGTGCTCCTGGCCCTGGCAGAATGGGTCACAGATGAGGAGCACGTAGACCCCAAACTTAATAAGCAGGAGCATCCCTCTGTACCACAGGGATGAGGAGAGCTCTGATCTATGAAGAACAGCAGAAGGATTATTTTTTTTTTTACGTTGAAATTTTAAAGCGACATTTAAGTCTCTGCACCTTTCAGGGGCAGAATTAACACTCATCTCCATAAACTCCTTATCCCAACAAACAGTACATATAGTACATACGTATGTGCCAGAGCAGAGCAAGATGCAATGCAAAAATAAAAAAAAAATGATGCAGAAGATGTAATCAGAACAATCTGTGGCTTATTCTTGCTCATGAATCAATCTTGATTTCCCATTCACAGCAGCCCCTGCTCCCTGCACGACAGCTGTACACAACGAGGCATCTCTCCTACCTTCAGCCATCAAAGGAGCCCTCTCCCTAACGGGTGATGGTTGAGCCAGGGTTAGGAACAGGCAAGATCAGCGGGAAAGCCTTCACTGCAGCAGCGCTGCAGGAATAAAGGCATCAGCAGATCTGATGAGAACGTAGGAAGTGCTCAAACCAGTGCCAGAAACTCACCGAGTTTAGTCAAACGTGCACACAAGCTCTCTTTCCATCTGCTGAGCTTCAGGGAAGGCTTCCCTTTCAAAAAGCAAACGCTTTGAATATTAAATTGGGCCTGGGTACCCCACTGAGAAAGCGTGCTTAGATGTCAGCAGTAGCCTGTTGCAAATACTACCATATTTCCAGCATCAGTCTGGAAGGGAGACCACTGACAAGGCACACTAACACAGCCTCAGAAATAATTACTGGATTGGGAACGTGTTAAGGAATGTAGGCTTTGGCTTCTGGAATTATCCCCCGTGCAAGGAAAGCTTTCCTTTTACGTAGCAAAAGCCATCTGCAATGCAGACCTTACAGAGAGGGGAGGAAAAAAAACAACCCAGGACACACAAACCAAAGGGTGGTTTACGTTACCACGATGGAGCCAGATATCCAACACCTTCAAACACCCTGCGGAGCCAGAACAGAGCCATGTCACCAGGCTAGAAATTAATGGAGAGCCACCTCCTGCTCTCTAGAAGACTCAGACCAGCACTAAATGGTCCAGAGCTGTGGTCTCAGAGATGCCATCAAAGCACCATCAGATCCACAGGTGTCTCCAACACACCAGATCGGCAATTAGAGGGAGCAGGAGTGGGGAACATCGTTGCTCCCCCAGCAGCAAGGCTGGGTATTGCAACTTGCATGTGGGGTGAGAAACGTGGGATTAATTACTCGGATTTGGTGCTGGGAACCCGTGCACAGCTCCCTCTCTTGGCTGTCAGCTTTTCAGATGTAATGCTCACAGCCATCATCCCAGAGGAAGCCTGGATACGTGGGGTTTTCCATTCTCTTGGGGAATTCTCAAATTGGTGTTTGGGGTACCATCAAAAGCACATACAAAATTGATTTTTAGAATACCAACCATTTCAGGACAGGAAATGCCAGTTGCAGAAAGTGCAGCCACTGCTCTGAGGATACACCCACCAAAATCCTCCCAGGACTGCTCAGGGGGAGGTGAGCGATGCAGCCCCCCAAAGACTCCAACCCAATCAAGCTCAGGCTGCTGCCAGTTCCAATTAGCAACAGGACAGCGCTTCCACACAGCCCAGCCAAAGCCCCGACCTCCAGCCAGCCGTTTATTTGCCGTTCACCACCCTGTTCTGCTTCACTGTGTGCTTTTCCCTTTCATCCCGTCCTTTGGAAACCCACCAAATGCCTCCGGGAAGCTCACCCCGCTCCTCCTGCTCAATGCCTCGCGCTCAGCCCCACAGGGGTATCTCTACTGAGCTCCAGCTTGTTCCTTTGGCACAGTGGCCAACTCCTGAAGGGGCCAGCCCATGAAAGCCAGCACTTCCAGGGGTCTCCCAGGTCCTGTCCTGGCTCGCTTCTGCCAGCGGCCGTCCCTACAAACAGGAACTCGCTTATAGCTTCCAGGTTTGGGTGTTGGCTCTAGAGCTAGATTTTCCATCTTCCCAAATCCAAAGAGCTTTCAGTCGAAGCATTTAAAAAAAAAAAAAATAAGATGTGACTATTTCCATCCTTGGGCCCTGCCCTGGGCTGGTGAATGTCTCTGTTTCTCAGTGGAGGCACTGTCTGCTCTCAATGCACAGAGGCCCCTTTGTCCAGGGATCAGAAGCCACAGGAGCAGGGATGGAGGAGGCTGCCAGGTCCAGGAGCACACCTTCCCAGCCTGACACAGCAGTTATTTGAACTGATACCACCAGAGAACCCTTTGTGTGAGGGTGTACCTGCTCTTGCGGGGGTATGGTTGGGTTCTTTCTGGAAGACAGATGTTACAGATGCTCCGAGCATGGTTACATGCTTTGCTCATTACTGCTTTTGAGCTCAAATAAGAGCACTGGTGCACTATAAAGAAAAGTGGTTAAATATGTCCTACTGGATGCTGAGAGGCCTTGAGAAAACCAGGTGTCTGAAGCGTAAAAGGATTTTAAATACCCTGACAAAGTCAGGAATCTGCTAGGGAGCACAACCCATGCTGTTTGTTTGCATCCAGCTGTGGGTGATACTACTCAGACTTTGTGTTTGCCAACTAAACCCTCCCCAACAGTTCTTCATCCAAGAGAGCAGACTGGAGCTGCTCCCCAGTCCAGGTACCTCACCCCAGCACAGGAAGGACATGGACCTGTTGGAGTGAGTCCAGAGGAGGCTACAGAGATGCTTGGAGGGCTGGGGCCCCTCTGCCGTGAGAACAGGCTGAGAGAGTTGGGGTACTTCAGCATGGAGAAGAGAAGGCTCCAGGAAGACCTCTGAGCCCCTTCCAGGCCCTCAAGTATAAGTAGGCAAGTACACAAAAGAGATACGCTGGACGGGGACTAGGGAGAACCCCGGAAAGGTTTATAGCCTCAGAGGTAGATTCTGAGAAGAAGGGAGAAAATTCTGGGATGAAACGAAGACACTCACCCTTCAGAGCAGACACAGAATGGTTCGGGTTTGAAGAGAACTTAAAGACCATCCAGTGACACACCCTGCCCTGGACAGGGACACCTCCCAACACAACAGGTTACTCCAAACCCCCTCCACCCTGGCCTTGAACCCCTCCTGGGATGGGGCAGCCACAGCTTCTCGGGGCAGCCTGGGTCAAGGTTTCACCACCCTCACAGCAAACAAGTTCTTCCACACATCTCAGCTCAATCCCCTGTTTCAGTGTCAAATCCTTCCCCCTCGTCCCACGGCTCCCCTCCCTGATAAGAGTCCCTCCAACTCTCCTATAGGCCTCTTATACATTACCTGGCCAGAGAGTTACAGCCACAGAGAGATGGGAATTAGTGGTGGTGTGGCTTTCAGCACTGTCAGAGCGGTGAAATGGTGCTTTGCTCCACACTGAAGGCAGAGGGAAGTTGGAGGAGTCCTAGATCAGTGCATTCCCCAGCCAGGGGAAACATCCCTCAAAGACCTGGCAGAGGGATAGGGCCGAGGAGCTGAGTATCCTTCCTGGACGCAAAGGCCAATTGAACACTGAAGTGGTTTAAAGAAAAGCAGCCAACTACACAAGTTTTACTGGTTTTGTAACAGCACCTTCAGTGTGCCAAGCTAGACCATCAAATCTCCAATGAAGTCACAGCTATTCTCCTCCAGCATCTCCAAGAGAAGGTGGAAAGAGAAAGAAAAGTGGAGCAGCTTCAGAAATAAACCCTTCCCCATGTTAAGGCAGACACTGAGAGCATCCATCAGGTCTCACTCCAGCAACAGACTAAAGAACTAGAGAATACCAGGAAACACCAAAAACAGTTAATTAACAAAATCTTGTTAAAAGGGACACCTAGCAGCAAGCATAACCCCTTCTTTCTTTACAAAGGGACATTCAATATTGACTGTCCCAGCAGCAAGTCCTCAAGATCACTTCAACAAGAAGTGCTCAGCTGGTGAGACCCAAAGAAGCTCTCTCCATACCTGATCCCGGGTTTCATTTCTAGCTGTTTAATGCTGTACCACATGTAGGTGACAGAGCGCTTTGAGGGTGGCAGAGCCCTGGCAGAGGCTGCCCAGGGAGGGTGTGGAGTCCCCTTCTCTGGAGACCTTCAAGCCCCGCCTGGATGCAGCCCTGTGTGCTGTGCTCTGGGCAATCCTGCTTTAGCAGGTGAGTTGGACAGGATGATCTCGAGAGATCCCTTCCAACTCTGACTATTCCCTGATTCTGTTAGATCCTTAACCGCTGTAATAAATACACATCAATCTCTTTCAAGTTTAATAAATAGGCACCCTAAAAGCTTTGTCTGGATCTGCTTTTTCCATTCGATTAATACAACGCAATACCAGAGCACTGAATTATTGAAGAGAAACACAAGCCAGAGCTTTCACAAACAGGCTCTACTCCAATAGCAATATATTACAAATTAATAGCGTGTTGCATTTCCTCCTGCACCACGAGAACCGACAATCGAGCCACCCCAGCCACCAAAACTTCCAAGCTGCCAGAAAACACAAGGGTCCTGAGCACAAGTGAATCAGGGAAGGGAGCGGGAGGGATGGACGACAGAGAAAAAGAGAAATTGCTTCCACCTGGAGGGTTTTCTACTCTTGAAACACAGTTTGCAGAGGAATAATTAGTCATTCCGCATCCTTGCGCTTGTATTGGTGCTCGGAAACGCGCAGGGCAACAACGTGGTGTGTGTGTTCATTGCTGCACGAAAGCAGCGCTGCATTTTAAGACAAGTGATACTATAAGCAGAACCACTTTATGTGCGAGTGTCGTAGTTCATCTTTGTACCCTCTACGAGCAACGGGAGATGGGCCCAGACCATGGGC
>VXBW01001704.1:0-53242 GCA_013400375.1 Thinocorus orbignyianus | reverse complement strand
CGGGCGGCCGGGGGCGGGGGACCCTCGGCCGCCCCCCGCCGCGCCGGCGGGAGGTGCCTCCCCGAGGCTGGCAGCCGCCCGACGGCAGGGCTGGGGCGCTGTGGGGTCGGGGGCGCTGTCGCCGGGCCTGCCCCGCACCAAGCGCCGCCTTCCCCCGGCTCTTCCTCGGTTCGGCGCGGGGGGTGAGGGAGGGAACGGGGGCAGCAGCCGGTTGCCGCTCGCCCGCCAGCCTCGTCGGTCGGGGCCGGGGGCCGGGGGGGNNNNGGGGGCTGGGTGGCGCGGCCGCCCCTGCGCCCCCGGGGCGGAGAGGGACGGGGGGGCTTGCCTCGCCCTGCCCCGCTCTCCTCCTCGTCCTCGGGCTGGCTCCCAGCTCCGGTCCCGGTGCCAGGTTGGGTGACTTTGCAACTGCACGCCCGGCCGGGCGTCCCGCAGGCGCCGGGCTGTTCACAAGCAAAACAAAAAATCTGCCCCGGCCCCGCACCTCGGGGCGGCCGCTGCCCCGCAGCCCCCAGGGCCGGTTCCTGCTCTGCGCCCGGGGGGCAGAAGGAAGGGGAAGGGGCAGCCCGGCCACGGCCCCGACGTGCCCCTTCTCCCCCCGGAGAACCAAGGGTTAACAAGGGCTCGCTTTTCCTCAGCAGCCCTCCTTTCACATTGCATCAAAGTCCTTTAAAGCTGTTTCTCTTCCCTCCTCCCCTCCCCGGCTGGAAAGACGCTTTATCCATGCATGCTAAGTAAACAGATCTTTGTTTTCGTCTTCCACCCACTGCCCTCTTTCTCCAGCCCGAAGCTGGAGCCTCGCCAAGGCGGCTGCAGCGATTGCTGCCTCCGCACACACACACACACACACACACACTCACACACACGGGAGAAGAAGCCGGGTTTCTCGGGTGAGGCAATGCGCCTGCAATTGGCAGGGACAAGGCAGGAATTGTAATTGCACTTCATCATGTGATGGCTTATGAAAGAGGAAGTTTGGATGTTTTAGTCACGTACTCCTTTGCCCTCTTGCTTTAGCCTCCAGGTTCTGCGAAGGAAAAAATTACATATATATACTGGTGGAAAGCCAAGAAACAGTGTGTTTGCACATTTCAGATCATGAGCAGAGCTGGAGTGCGAGCTGAGTGAGGCTGCAGGGGAAGAAGAAAGCAGAGCTTTCAGCTGCGGCAGGCTTTTAACTGCAGGACAGAAAATGTGATCTGTATTTATTTTCCCTTATTTCTGCTGAAAACTGGCTGCTTGGAAAAGTCGAGATGAGCAGTGTTCAGTTTTTACCACATTTGCCGCCTTTGAATTCATTCGGGTGGAAAAGGCAAAAAAAAAAATGTTACTGAGCTCAATGTCAGAAAGCTGATAAAAAAATAGTGGCAGTGCAACATAGGAAATGTGGTTTATGTATCAAATCACAAAAAAAAAAGTCCTCAAAGCTGCTGACTGTTACAGCAGTAACTGCACAGGAATCGAACAGATAATGCATTTGTTTCTTGTTTCTTGTTCCTTTTTTCTTTTTTTTTTTCTTTTTTTTTTTAAACAGAAACCATCTTCTGTGCCCTATCTCTGCGAAACGCCCCCTGCTATGACACACCAGCGCTATAGATAAGAGCAGTGAGTGCTGGAGGACACCTGATGGGGCCCCGGGGGCCCCAGTGCCAGGGCAGTGCCTGGCTGAGGAACCCCGTGGTGGCACAGATGGGAGCCCAGCGTGGGGTGGGAGGATTTTGCCTTGCCCAGGTTGTGTCCGATGTCATGGTTGAGGGAAGGAAAGGAGAGGAGAGGCCGGAGCAGGACAGCTCTTTAAGGCGAACTCTGACAGCCACCTGCACATCAATGCCATGGCAAGCCCCTTCCCACCCAGTGTTTTTTGGCATTTTTCACTGCACCACACCAAGCTCTTGCTGTGTTTCTCTGCTGCTTCCTCCCTATGGGGTTCCATTTCCCTTCCTACCTTTCTTCTGTGCTGGTGGCAGCGATCACATGCAGCCCCTCATCCTCCTGCCCCTCTGAGCTGTGCCCCTACCCTGCGCTTCACCCACCTTCTGTGGGACTCACCCTTCCCTCTGTGACCAAACCAGTGCTCCTCACCCCCTTCCCTGTGCCCTCATCATTCCCCCTTCACTCCCAATTGAGGGCTGCCTCACATTCCTCTTCCTGCAGATACATTTCCTCCATGGGTCTTCTTTGCATTCTTCTGTTGGGCAGAGGTCCTGCAGGGACCATAAGAAGCCAGAACCAGCAAGAGAAGGGAGATTATGGTGGAGGGTGCAACCTCTTATCTTTCTTTGATCCATAATGAATTATGGAAGGTACTGTCCCAGAACTTGGAGTGGAGAGGTTGGGAATTGTCCTTGAAGCTTTGGATTTGGTCAGATGCAGATGATTTTGAGGCAAGAAGCCCACCAAAGCAGTGTCGTCGTGGCTGAAAGCAAGGCCTGCCAGCTCAATCTGTGGAAACCTGATGGCAGATTACGGCCTCCACCAGTGCAGAGCCAGGAGTTTGGTCGCTAAATATTTCTTGCAATGTTTATAGAGCCTCTGCTGAGAGGAGAATTCTGGTAGGAAGAGAGAGGCCTTGCCTTCTCTCCAGGTTGCCTCCTGATTTTACGGCACCTCTGCTGTTTTCATCCCTACTGGAGATGGCAGATTGCTCCAGAGGATTTTCCAGGGAGCTGATTGAACCTGGGTTTCAGTGGGCTCCTTGCCTAGGTGAGGATTATGTGATTTTTGCCAAACAGTTCATAAGCCCCTAAAGCAAGTGCCGGATTTTGCTTGTAGACAGCTGTTGATGTTTGCCTGCAAGAGTGAGCTACATGTAGCCGTTTTAGAAACTCTGAAATTTTTGATTTTCACTGAAAATGATCCGTCATTTTGAAAGTGAATTCTGCCCCCCTCCCACATTTTAGGTATGGATTTTAAGATGTACAATTCAAATGACGGTTCAGATGATGTCTTGCTTTCGTGTTGATGCTGGTCCCAAAGCCAGCCTCACGGCACAAAAAGAGGTTTTTAAGAAAAACCTTAGAGAAAAAGAAAAATCCCCATCCAATAGTATTTCCTTTAGTGCCATAGATGATACTGATGCAAGCGAGAGTATCATCAAGCTCAGCCTGTTGACATAAATAGGCTTTGGACAGGCTCATGGTAAGCCACTGATTCTGCAGATGTTTACAGCCACATATAACTTTATTCACAGGAGCATCACTATGAATGTAAAGCCATGTGTGCTTACGCGCTGGCAGGACCAGAGCGCACTTCCCTAAGAGCTTCTCGTCGGCGGTGGCGTGCTGACGGCTGCCCTGCGCTCTTGGCTGGAGCTGACAGAGGCACTGGCCGAAAAATACTCCACCGAGGCCGGAGGGAGGTCACCACACCAGTTCCCTGTGAGGCAGGACATGCCAGAGGACTGAGAGGACTCAGCAGCTACTTAGTGCCTGCCTTTTGCCATACATGGGAGCCTTGTATTAACCCCTTGAAGGCAACTGTGTTGAACGCCAATGTTTGGTGTTAACTTCTGAAGAGCTGTGAGTCACCAGCTAAACAGAGTCTGCCTAGAAAAGGAAGCAGTGGCAGGACACTGGTGTGCCATTAGTTTTTAGAACAAGAGGAAATGGCTTCAAGGTATGCCAGAGGAGGTTTAGATTGGATAGAAGGAAAAATTCCTACACCAAAAGGGTTGTGAAACATTGGAACAGGCTGGCCAGGGCAGTGGTGGAATCGCCGTCCCTGGAGTTATTTAAAAGACATGATACGGTGCTGAGGGACGTGTTTTGGTGATGGTTGTTTCAGCGTTCGGTTGATGGTTGAACTCAATGATATGAAAGGTCCCTTCCAACTTAGACTATTATATGATTCTGTAATTCTAGTCCACAGATGTTTCCCGAAATATGGAGATGCTATTTATGCTGCTATTTTGCTGTGATTTTTCACTCTAGAAAGTTTGGGCAGAGCTAGATACCAGGGAGTCACAGTGCTAGTGAGAGCCTGGGTGCCACAGATTCTGCTCCATTGGTGGGCTCTATCCTAGGCTGTTTGGAGCAAAAATTGCACGCTTTCTTTAGAAAAGGAAACAATTCTAACTGAGCAGTTGACTTTACGCCCTCTTTTCAAGTAACAGTAGAAAAAAAAAGCAGTGAGGAAAAGATCATGGAAATACTTGAGAAATTCAGAGGTTACTACCCTCCAAAGAGAAATAAAAACTTCAGAGAGATACTTCCAGATGCCAGAAGAAAGGGCAATTGATGTGGAAAAGCTTCCGCCCCTTATCCCCAGGCTGGGTAAATAGGCATGTCGGGTTATTCCATTTATACCCCGCCTTGGTGCTCTGCATCGCGAGCCACAGTCGGCAATTGTCTGCAGCCACGGCGAGGGGGGCAGGAATGCGGTGGCCGGGGGCTTCCTGGGGCGCAGGCAGAGTGGCCGGCCGGGTGACCCCTTCCCAAAATAAACAGGAAGCCCAGGAAGCCGTGACCCCTCCACGACACCGTGCCGGCTCTGTTCCCTGCCTCCTGCACGGGAGCTGACAGGCTTCCAAGTATCCTCCAAAAATGGGACAGGGGCGAGGGCTTCACAGGAAGTGTTACAGAATAAGAGCAGAAACAGATCATCTGGTGAAAAAATTTACAGAGGGCTTTGAAACTCTTTCTGTCTAAGCCCCCAGATAGTCATATTCCTCGCTGGTGCTTCATCCTCCAGAGCCCATGGCAATACAGTGTGGAAATAGGGGGCAGAGCTTCCCTTTCTGCATGGGGTGAAGGACTGGTGTGCCTGAGCAGAGCAAGAAGAGGAGCCCCAGGGAGGCTGCACCAAGGGGTTTCTCAGCTGAGCTGGGGAGCTCAGGCTGGGAAACGCTTTTTCCCTGTTTGGGGGAGTTGGCAGTGAGGTTCTCACATGAAATAAAAGTCAAAACTGAGGCACAGACCTTCTCAAAGCCTGGGCCAGAGCCATGAAAGTTGTTTCCAGCGTGGGTGTTCCTGCATTACCAAAATGTGCCCCCGAAGCAGCAAACTGGTGCTTGCTGACAGCTCCAGCTGGCAAGTCATCTCCCAGGCCTGCGAGAAGAGTTGGCTGTCACTAAAGACCTCCCTGCCTCAGCAGCCACCAGCCTCACAGTCTGGGGCAGGACAGGACCACCACTGGCCAGGGAGGCAGCCCAGCAGAAGGTATTCTTTGCTGCTGCTGACCTCAGGATTTCCTGCCAGTGCTGGCAGTTTTATGATCCCACTTTTCTAGTCACCTGGGGGTCCTTTTGTCCTCCACACAGGGCATGGGCACCTGGAAGGGCTGAGGGCACTGTGGGACAGTCGCTGATCAGCTTGGTCTCCACAGTAGTTCAAAGAGACTTGAAGGGGGAGAAGAAAGGGGAGATGGATTCCATCTCTGATTACCTATAAATTTGCTAGGGTTTTGTAGTTACCAAAGCTACTAGTTGGGTAGTAAAAACACCACACTGGTGCCCTTTGTGCCCATGCTCCCAATCCCCCCCACTTCAGGGAAACTGCTCTTTAGAGGAAATAGTACAACATATGGAGAGACATGCAGCTGCTACAGGGGCATCTCTTGAGCAGCCCAGTCTTCCTCCAGGAGGAATTTTGGGCATTGGGTGGAAAGGCTGCAAGCCAGCGTGTTAGGCTTCAGCCTCATTTTGTTCCAGTCATGTTGAGATATGGTTGGGGTGCCCACATTTCTGCTAGACAATTTTGCAACATTACAAGAGTTAACAGAAATGTGCCCAAATCTGTGAAAGCACAAATGCAAATGAAATTTGTTTCCGGCCCCCCTGGCACTGACTCTCATTCTTCTCCTTTTCTCTCTTCCCGATGCCTACCACGCAGTGCCCTTCCTTTATGGGAGCCCTTCAGGGAACATTCTGGCCAGTCAAAGCCAGGGAAATGCTCTTTGCTGTGCTTCAGCCTCTAGCCATACTTTTTTTGCTCACTACTGTCTAATATGCTAAGTAAAAACAAGTAAAAGAGGGTATTTTTATCTTCTTGTACATTCTGTCATATGCGTGGTATACTACTGTGTAGCAATGCTGAGGAGCAGTACTTACAAGTTGAGGCATTAATGATGCATTTGTAAACTTAAACAGCAGAGATGCATTGCATTACCTCATCCTGGCCACTTTTACTTTCAGGCAGAAAAATCACACGCATCCCTTTTCCAGGCACATACATCCCTCCTGTTCACGCTGATCTCCAGAAAGAGGTGCCTTCTAGAAAGTACAGTTGAGTTCATATTTGATAAAAAGGAGCACCAACACCATTAATAAGGATTAGGTCTGTGCTGGAGCTGGCAATTAAACTCAGTCTCTTCCCAATTTCAGCCATTAAAGGAACTTGCCCAGGGCTGGGACTTACGTATCACTTAGTCTCCTGAATGGGACTGAATGATGGACTAAGGGCCAGTTCTCTTCATAATGGGACGTGCTGAGGTCCTTGTGTCATGTCGAAGGAATGGCCACACTGGTGAGCTCACTGGACGGCAACAGAGGCTGTTGGCACAAGTACCACTATCTGCTCATTCAGGGGTCTCACATGTGTGCTTGGAAGGTGCCAGACAGGCGTCCTCAACAACCCTCTTGCTAACATGTCTCACCACAGTTTCAACATGCAATCCATGATGATCAGGAGCACCACGCAGCTGCCTCTTTGCTCCATGGTCTGCTTGGAGGGTCCTTTAGAGGCTGTGCCAACAGCAGCTGGCATGGAGGACACTGCTGTCGTTTTGTGTCAGACTCCTTGTCACCCCACAGCAGCTTGCTGAGGCATGGGCAGACGTGTCCACACCTCCTTTAAATCCCCCGGGGAGAGCAAAGGCAGGGGAAAACCACACCAGTGTGGTGACTAGTGACCTAGTGTTGACCAGAGCCCCTCCAGCTTGTCTCCCTGGCCATGGTGAAGGCCTGGCTCAAAAGTCAGGTGAAGGTCTTCTTCTTCACTTCCGATATCCCCTGCACAGCCTCAGAGCTGAGTAACTTCTGAATATCACAAAATCTGAGATGTGTTTCAATGGCTGATCCAGAGGCAAGAGGATGATCACCTTCATCATCCATTTTCCCTCTGCCAGTTACTATAATTGTTAACTGCCATTACACACACATTGTAATTAAGTGGAAAAAAATACAGACAAAATGAGAAAGGGTATGAGCCTCTCAAAAACATCTCTGCACTAGCTGCAGCCTGACTCAGCCTTCAATTAACATTCTTACTTAAAATAGTTTTGTTATACGGCTTTTGTTAAAACTGACATAACAGCAGGCCAAATCACCGCCCCAGAGCATCACGCTGAAGAGAGGAGCTTGGCCCTGGTCTGGGCACCATCGCATCCTGTCTTTGATCCAGATGGCCTTGAACACGGGTGAGCTACCAGAGAAGAGCATGCCGTACATCTGTGGCTCTGCCTTGGAAGGCACATTGAACTGGCACTGCCACCAGAACTGGTCCTGCTCTCCCCCACCACAGCTGCTCGGTTCTGCCTGGCGCTGCCCTCTGGAGTGTACCTGGCAGTGGTGACAGCTGTGGCACAGCTAAACCTGCCCCGGTGCCCCCATCCTGCTGCTCGGGGGTGCTTCTGGGGCAGAAGGGAGGAGGTCGGGATGGGTTGCCAGAATGGGATCTCAGCAACAGCATTGGTTTGCAGCTGCCACAGGAGACCCTTGTGCTGCACCTGCACCCATTCCATCACCTGCTGCCAGCTGTGCCACCATTCCTCAAGCTATCAGAGGGGATGCTGGTGAGGAGAGGGACACATGGGCCAGCAGGGCTTGCTAGGGACACCAGGTCACTCTGGAGATGGGTTTCATTTTCTAACAGGGCCTGAGGAGCTTAAGAGCTGGGCTGCATCTCTGGCAGGGCGGGATGGCAACCCTGCCTCCATCACCGATACAGATAATGTGGGTAAACCTCTGCACAGGGCTCCTCCTCTTCCCTGCAGAGGGATGTCCTTATGGCTCAGTGCTGTTATGAAAGTGTTTAACTACCAGAGTGTTTTTTTCTTGGTTCTTATTGGGCCTGGCTTTTAACTGTGACTAAACATGCTCTTTGTGTATGCGTGCATTTATGTGTGTGCCCACAGAATACAAAATTCCAGAGTTTGTATTAAAACCTGGAAAATTGGCAGGTATGTGGTGAGGAAGATACTCATGTCTACTTCAGTTTCGGGGACTACATTTCATTTGACACCATTGCTGTTGATTGTATGGCTCCCCAAATGCTCTCTGGGGTTGTGGGAACCTCAACCTGAGTTTACATGATGCTCCTGAAGGAGGATGGTGTTTCAAATGGAGAGAGAGCTGGGTAAAGAAGGAGTTGAGTACATCTAAATCTAATATTGCTCACCACTCCCAGCATCAGGAAACCGATGAATACAGTGGGCACTGTTCCTCCCGTGGACAGCTTGGCTAAGTCACTGAATTTGCACCAGGGCAGCACTCAGCCCAAGGCAATCCTGTGCAGCACTGGTTAACATGAGGTCAGGAGGCTGTGCAGCTGAGAAATCATCACCACATCGTCCAGAGGACTGTCGTGTCGGCTCAGCTTGGAGTCAAAGTCCAACCTGCCGCTGGCTGCTGCAAGAGAGTTGCTCTCACCAGGGCTTCCCTCCACTGAGGAGCTGGGAAACTTCCTAGGGATGATGGAGAAGTCACGTAATGGGCTCAGCTCCTCTTCCGCTGGGAGAACCCATGGTGGCACGCAACCTGGAAAGAAGTAGGTTAATGCAAGCAAGGTTCTTTCTTCTGGATTTTGTTTTATACCAAGAGTTATGTGTTTTGGCAGACTTTTTGATGAATAGGTCAGCAGGGTGTGGAAATGTATTCTAAAGCTTTCTGCATCCTTGCACATGCTTCTAGTTGCTGGGGGTTTTGCTTACTGCTTCACTTGGAAAAGTTTAAAAGAAAATGCAAATTGTAGGCAAAGGGCAGAGATAGGTTTTGGTAAATATGTTTGGCGTGTATTTTTAGCCATTCCCTTGTCATTTGTGAAACAACGGAAAGAACCCCCACTCAACTACATGCAATATGAGAATACCAGTGTCTCTGTTTACAAATGGTAAAAACCCAACATCGCAACCTGCTATAAGCACTTCCAGATAGCATATATAAATATCCGTAACATTGTCTTTGCCTCAGAATGAGTGCAGGGCAAGTATGGGAAGAATCTGGACTTTTTCTTGTTGTCCAAACCCAGTATCACTAACAAAAAGATATTGTTTCGTGTACTTCAAAGACAGGTGAATGTTTCTGCATGCTGGGGTTTCAGAATCAAACTTCTACACCTGAAATCTGAGAAAAATCGTATGAGCAAGAGACTAAGAAACTCTTTTCAGATGTAACCAGATACACCGTCCGACAGACTGGAATACTTAAAATCCTTTTTAACCAACGGCATGTCAAGACATGCCTGCTTCGGACACTGTTAAGACATCCAGCCCCCATATTTTGCATACCCTCCTAATTACATTCATATGTTTGGTTTCATATTTGACCTCTCTGTTGCAACAGAGTGCCAAGTAAAGCACTCCTCCTCTTTGGTCTGATGCAGGAATTAAGCTGGGGAGTGTAGGGGATTCACAGTCGTATCCCTTTATACACACACTTAGAGTGACAGGCAACAACAAGCAGAACAACAAAACACGCCAAAAATCCCCAATACAAATGTGCACTTTTTAATTTAAAGTACAGCCTGGGCTCTTTCTCTCTGCCTTGTTTTTTGGAGCACTTTGGTGTTCTCACCTCTAATGCTTCCTCCAAAATCTGGCACCTTACCAGCTAGCAGGTTTCAGCTTTTCTTTATTAGGAAGAAAAGACTATTTGCACAAAAATTGCGTCATTCCAGAATGAGAAAATGACTCATCTGCATTGATAGGACTTTTGTCACTGAATCCAGTAGGCTCAGGTTCCTGGTGTAACAGCAATGGCTTTACATGAAACCCCGGGCTGCACAAGGCGGTGGAAACACTGATCAGAAGACACCAGCTGCACAGAGAAATTCATTGTGTTCTTCCCTCCCCTAAATTCTCTTAAGAAGCCAAAGCCAAAAATCACATCACTGTCAGCAAGAATGGGATTGGACCCTCTATAGATAGAGAGATAAAAACAGATAGATGTGATTATTTGGCATTAAATGCTTGTGCTTTATAAGTATGTTAACAGTAAGAAAAAGATCTGAAGGCACAATGATTCCTAAATGGTAGACTTTGGGCCGTTGCTGTTGTTCTGGGGAAGGAAGCAACAAAGGCAACAGAATGAGCGAGGTGGCCAGCAGCCTGCACAAGGGTGGATTTCACCACTGGCCCTTTCTCAGGCAGGACACAAGAGTTTTTCCCAAGTGTGGTTGGCAGTGCTGGATCACAGCCCCTCAGCATTCAGCTCATCAGAATTTGCAGATTTGAGACAACACATCTGGGAGTTTTTGGGTGAGCTGCACCTTCTGCATGTTTTACTTGGACAGTCGGGTTTAAATACCAGGCTGCTCTGCTCTCCTTTAGCACTGTTATTACAGCCTTGTTTGTGAAGCAAGAAGAGTAATCCTCATGTAAAAATAATAGTATTGCAGACCTAGACAGCAGATGGTGTTATTAAATACCTGGGCAAAGTCTAAGGTCATCATGCTCTAACAATTAACAAGATATATTGTCTATCACTTAATAGGTAACCTCCTAGTGTGGGATGTTTGCAAGGCTGAGCAGAGTGGCAAGTGGTATCTTGTCCAAGCCCAGATAACTCTTCCAGTTAAACAAATATTTGGCAACCATTTTCTTGCCTAAATTTGTTGCTACCAACACATCAGATAGAAATAGTATGATTCCATTTAATCTCCTAAACGATCCCTTCCATAACCAACTACATTAGGTATTAAGTAGACGGCAACGATCTGAGCTCTTATTGCTACTTGCCTGGCATATAGGCTAATTTATAAGAGCACAGAGAGGCAAGTCCTCAGGTGATGTAAATCATCATGAGTCTGCTGCAAGGTATGTCTCTGAGCAGCTGTGGCAAGGTACTCTGTGTTTGAGGTGTGCTCACCAGCCGACTTCTGTTCTCCACAGAAATCTTCAGCCATGGAGTGTGTTTCTTCTTACTCTCCTTCGTGCTCTCCTAGGGAAAGCATACATTTATCTGCGTTGACAAAATTGAAATTGAACCTCAGTAATATGTGGCAGGGCTGTCCTCATTGCATGATCTAATAAAATTTTCAGGCACAGCTCCCTCTAAGGATTAATCTTATGTCGTAACAACTGCACTTTATCAATGTTTCCCTTGCTATTTGCCTAGCCTTCCCTGAACTTTACCTCTCAGCTGATGGGTGACTATCTCGCTTCTTTAATGGCGCTCCTAGGTGTGAGAGCAACTTTGTGTATCTGCTCATTTATGCATTTTTTTCACAGTTCTTTCATCCCTGGCAATACCTCTTAGAGAGTTTGCCCCAGTCAGCTGCCCAGACCACCCCGTTAAAGAGCCACAGCCTCTGCAGCCCAGACTACTTATATTTTTTTCCCAGGCAGGGCAGCTAGCTCCCGCTGGCATGCCTAATGTTCAGAAAGGCTGCTTGCCTGAAACACAACCTGCCTTCTCTTCTGCCGTTGCCTTCTTTTAGAAGTGTAGGCGAGGTCACCCACGTTGCTTTCAGGGATGTGGACCCCTCCATCATCTCTTCTGGGACTTCAAGGAAGGCACGGTGGCTAAACGTTGTTCTTTGGGACAGATTCTGGCTTTTGTTTAATTACTGTATCATGGCAGGATGGGGAGCTGAAGCAGAGTCCTGCCACTGCCAATACTTTCACACAGCACTTTTCCTCCACGGTAATTGCTCTCCTGCTAGGATCCATGAACTTGAGAACAAAGTACATTTTATTATTTACAAGGGTTAGATGGCAAATACAAACAGATGGTGCAAAGATGACTCCTAATGCATAGTGATCAAGGAATTTAATATTCATGGGTAAAGGCCTGGAAGATTAAGTAAACAGATTCAGATATGCAGGGGAAAGTATCTCCTAACAATGCATAAAGTCAGCACGGCCTTCTGTGCCCTGTTACCGCTTGGGTCAGGGCAATTAACATAAAGCGAAAGACTGGCTGAATTTTCCAGGCTTCTTCAAGCACTCAAATCAGGCAGCAGCTCTGTAAGGAAACTCTCAGAAGGGTGTTTTTTTTTCAAGACCAAGGGAAAAAGCTTCTATTTTGCTATTGAAGAGGGCTGCAAAGCCTGAGTGTGCTCCTGCTGCTGCTGCTGCCCTTACGTAAAGCTGCCTTACCTGAATGACGCTGCTGTTTTAGCTGGGACTGGTTGGATGACTTAGGATTACTCACCTGAGCAAGGGTTGTGGCACTGGAGTCTCACCACACCGCTTTGCCGTTAATGATACTTCTTGTGGCAGAAGCTGGGATTTCGCTGGTGCTGCTTTCACATGTAGTCATCTTGCAGAGGCAGTTTCAACACTGATGAATATTACAAGTCAGGTCCTTGGCGTGAATCATCCTGTCCTTCCAGATGACTTTTTCTTTCTGCTGTTTACATCAGAGGCAGGGAATTTTTATGCTTTTCTGTGCCTGTGACTAAAGGAGTGTCTCATCTGAGAAGCGATTTCCAAACTCACTGAAGTCATCCCTTTATATATTTCCTTTTGTTGTTGTTGCTGCTCTCCTTTGGAGTGTGGGCAGCCAGCGAGGTGTTTCTAAGGCAAGACTGACTGGGCACTGAATGTATGGCAAAAGAGAAAAGCAGGGGGCAGAGTTTATTAATGCATGTTGCTGGATTCTGCCCCAAAATTTGCTCTGCAGCTTTGATCAGCCTTCAATTTTCCTTGTCCGGATCAAGTTGTTGAGCAAACAGATTACCTGGGGTTTGGTCATCCTGCCGATTTAGGCAATGGCCCAGCCCCGGGAAGGTGTGCACATGGAGTCAGAGGCTGCGGCAAGAGCAGGGCAGCAGCTCTGAGGTCTCTGCACCCTGTCTTCTCTGACAAAAACCCCTCACCAGTGCAGTATAGGGGTCAGGATGCCATGGCTTACAGATGAATGGGAGAAGCTTGGAGATAGGGTAGGGCTTGAGAAGAGTCAAGCTCCAAGCTGCAGCACGGAAAGCTGCCCATGGACATGGAGTTGAGTTCTTCCCCAGCACTCCACCCCAACAGCTCCAGGAGGAAAAATGACACCCCAAACTCAAGAAAAGGCATCACTGTTTGGCTGCTCTATTCTCATCCTCCTTCTGTAGCTGTAGTCACCACAGCTATTCCTATGGCAGCCTCCCAAATCACTGAAGACACCAGGCACCTCTGGATAGTCTTTTTTAGGATCTTGCTGCTCTGCCATCCTTTCTCCACAGCACCTGGCAGGGCCCTGGAAATGTTATCGGGTACTCGAGTTCTTGTGAAGAATGCCGTGTGAGGAAAGGCATGTTTATTGCCATGACTCCAAGTCTCAGATTTCTGTGGGGGCCACAGTGCCGCACAAGGAAGTCATGCTGCTCACAAATGCAGGGGCAAGGCATCTCCGTGTCTGGTATCTGCTTGGAAATTTGTCTGTCTCTGTGGATGCCTTTGGTTGATATGGCTATGCAAGCTGGAATGTGGCCCAAGACACACAGCAGAGAAACTTGCCCTGTGAATAAAAGCCTTTGTTAAGATGGATCCCATCTGTACATGATTTCATCAGCTCCACAAAATGTACAGGACACTCATATGGTGAAATAGGCAGAGCTCCTGTTCTGAGAGAGAAAACCCTTCTGTCTGCTTTTCCACAGAAGTCTGTTGCCGTAGGAGGAGGTGAAACCTGCGACATTGTTGCTGCTCTTAACCATGGGATGGGACAAGGGTTGGGACTGTGCTAGCATCATCATAAAAATAATGTGCACAGAGAATCACCAAAAGCACCCTCCTCCCCCCTTTGCCCTCTTCTTTGCCTTCTCTACCTTAAATATGGAGATGCTTAAAGCACTGTAAATAGGATTCAGGCGGGTTAACGAGCAGTCCACAGTGCTGAAACACTCCCGCCGTCCAAGCCAGCTCCTTGCCAGCGATTTCATTTACCATATGTTTGGTGTGGTTTTTGGCAGAGTCAGCCTGAGGATTTTTTTTCTTTGGGGGGGGGACAGGCCTGCAAAACAGTTTTTCCCTGCCTCCGCCCACACGTGAACAAGTTCTGTCTGCCACCATCACGCCGCTGCGCAGGGTCAGCCTGGCTGTTTTGGGCAGAATTAGTCAGAGGGGCCTCTGGAAAAAAGCCCAAAGTGGGCTGATTCATTTTCCGTAACAGTATTTGTGTTAAGGGCACAGTAGGAAGATGACTTCTTCAGGATCACGCCCAGCCGCTATTTTAGCTACTTTTCCCATCAAGCAGCGATATCCCAGCAATGACCACTTTTTTTTTTTTTTCTTGCTGGAGAGGCAGCCTGAGGAGGCCACGAAGAGCAGTAAAGCGAGATCCCACACAAACGGGAGCCCCAGCAGAGCCAGCAATACCCAGCAGCAGGCCTCCCCATATGCTTTCCTGCAGCCACCTCAGTTTTGTGTTTTGGTTTCTGTTTCTTTGCTGTGAGCTTCTGTTGGGTTTGCAGAGGAAGCCACCAGAGGTGTGAGCCAGGGCAGCCCCCAGTGCTGGCCTGCCCTTGCAGCCCTGAAGCCCAGCTTGGGGAGGTGGTGGCTGTCCCAGTCTCCCCATGGGCGCCTGGTGACAACACTGCTGAGTAAGAAGTCTGATGGCTTTCCCAGGGAAGGAAATGGGAGGGTTGGGTATGCACCATGAAGGATTAGCTCACATGGATGTCAGTGAGAAGCAAACCTGACAGGGTTAGGGCACTTTTCTCCAGGCATTGGATCTGGTGTCAGGGACAGTTGCACTTCACCTGCTGATGGGGCTGCCCAGGCTTGGGCAAAACCAGAAAAAAACACAGTGTGGGGCAGGTTGTTCTGGAAAGTCAGCACTGGTGGGAATGTACCTTAACAGACCAGCTGCAGCAAATCAGTACTTGGGATGGACAATGCTGGAGGACCATACTGGGATATATAGTGTCCCTTACCCTGGGGTGCATTACCTAGCCATACAGTCTGGCTGGTGCCGTCTGTATGGCCCAGGACAAGAGAAAAATAAAAGCAAATTTAAACACACATCCCTGCCCTTTTTTAAGCAGATACCAGAAGGTGGGAAGTTCTAGCCGCCTGTTTCCTTCCTGCCCTCTGCTCAGAGCATATATTCCCAGGGCAATAGCAGTATTTCACAAAGACAAGTCATATTCCCCCAGCAGAGGAGCTTTGCAAAAGAGTCACAGGGTGTCTGTTCACCAGGCACTGTATTCTAGGCTTGCTGACCTCAGGGAAGAGCTTTACCAGGTGAGCCCTCCAAGCAAAGATTAAATAAAAACAAACAAACAAAAAAAAAACCCCAGTAGCCTGCAGGGCTACGATTCCTTCCTCCCTTTCTCCTGAATTAATTGCTAGGAAGGCAGCACAGCTGCACAGCAACCAGACGCTCCATCCCATTGCCTCTGGAGGAAGGCATTAGCGCTTAGCCTTTCTCTTCTCTGAACCTCTGTGCCTGACCGTCCCAGTTCACCCTGGAACTGGGATGTGGAATTTGGCTTGATGTCCATTGGAAAGAAATGCAAACATTAGTGCCTGTAGCAGCTTCTTTTTGCGAGCCCACTACCCCAGCGAGCGAGCGCCTGTCCCAGCAAGCGTGGGCAAGAGCATCCTTTTCCCCTGCCCAGCTCAGACCCAGCCCGGGGCTGCTCCTGGAGGCATCAGACCTGGGTACCACAGGACTGGGGGACCTGCCGTGCACCCCCAGGAAGGGCTGGCTCCCAGCCCATGCGGGGCAGGGCAGGGGCTGTCCCTGGGCGCTTGCGGGGCAATTCTGGCTGAGTCAGGCAGAAGAGCGCTGAGATTGCCCCAGGCTGCTCCCCTCTCCACCCCTCCCTCCCCTCCTTCTCCATCGCTCTTCCCCAAAGACACAAGCTGGCCTTTAATCAGAGTTAGCTATGCACTGCTAACTGTCAACAGGGCTTTTGTTCCACTAATGGGTGTTTGTTGTTGCGAGGCTGGAGCGCGTTAACCCCGGGCGGTGACTCAGCACGCACAGCCCTACCTTGGATGCGGGAGGGCTGGGAGGGGGCGGCCGGGGCTGCCGCATGCCCTGGCTGCAGGGTTTCTCTCTTCCCTTTTTCTCATTTCGGGTGAAACCGTTGCAAATTTCACAGACCTTTCCAAGGCGGGCAAACAAAGGGGAACTTAATTCTGAACAAGGGAATTAACATCAGTAAACAGTAAGGGCATTGCTAAATGCCAGGGACCGGTCCGCCTCCCCTGCAGAAGCAGCGGTGGCCAGAGGCAGGCTTGGAAAAGGAGGGGAAGGTGGGTGGGCGATGGCAGGGATGTCTGCGGAGAGAACCCAGTGGATAAAAGGCAAAAAGAACAAAGGGAGAGGCGCTGGGGAAATATGAGTGAGCAGATACATCGCTTATCTGCTCCCGCATCAAATAAAATTCCGAAGTGTAAACCAGTAGTAATGACTAACCCAGAGCTAAGAGCCGGCCTGTGGAAGGGGTTGTGCTGCTGCAATCAAAGGGCTGAGGTTAAACCATTTTAGTTAAAGCACTGCACATGTGGGCTGCCCATAGAAGAAGGAAAAAAATAACAAACCCAAACAACAAATGGGCTTTATGACTTCCGATGAAGTATCACAAACAAGGTACCTTCCTGGTGCAGTGCTGGTCCTGTACAAATGCATGCTTCCATTTATTCAGAAATTGTTGATGAGTTAATGCTGTAATGACCACCTTTATGCTGGATAAGGCACAGTCTGTCCTCCAACAGGTGGTTTAACGCCAGGAAAAAAAAAAAAAAAAAAAAAAAAAAAAAGAAGCAAGAATAAGCACATGGTACATAATTTTGCCTCTTCCAACAGAAATGTGGCTGGGCCTTCACAAATAATCCTGATCAATCTTATCCTGGGTACTGCCACTTGTCTAATTTTCACTTAAATCGAGACACTTTACTTTAATGGGCTATTTCACTTAAATATATGTCAGTGCAAATGTTTCTAGCTCTTTAGCCCCCATATAACTAATTCTCCAGGGCAATGCAAATGCTGAGAGAAATGATGCCCATGAGCCACAGGGCACTGACACATTCATTTGGCAACCCCCTGCCCTGGTCTTTAGGTGCTGGAGAGCCCATGGGGTGAGCAGAGACCTTCCCTGGGGTGCTGGTGCCGGGTGAGGGCTTTGGGCAGGGGCAGGTCAGACGGGAGCAGCCAGCATCTAGTGGATACCTCCTACTCCAGGTTTATTACTGCAAGGTGTGTGCTTGCCTGCACACTCACCCCAACCTACCCTCACCTGGCGTTT
Organism: Thinocorus orbignyianus; assembly: GCA_013400375.1. Taxonomy (NCBI): domain Eukaryota; kingdom Metazoa; phylum Chordata; class Aves; order Ciconiiformes; family Thinocoridae; genus Thinocorus; species Thinocorus orbignyianus. The sequence continues at coordinate 35,906 of VXBW01001704.1, read as the reverse complement.
GAACTGGCCTGTCTGGCTGAATTTTTTCAGATGAGGGAGTATGGGTTCACTTCTGCCACCGCCAGGAGAGGAGCAGCGGGGACAGATGTAGGCAGCAGCATCTTCAAATTGCAGCTTGATCCACAGCAGCTCATGAATCAGGGCTGTGACTCACCGGAGGAGACAACTTGGCGTGAGGGGGACGCAGCTCCTGCCCCTGCCCCCTGCCCTGCCCTCACCGCCTGGGCTGCCTCTGCACCACGCTGCTTCCACACTGGCCCTGCGAGGCCAACCAGTGCCCAGGTGCCCTCACAGGAGGGCAACCTGCTGCGGTCCAGGGGCACCACAGCCCACTCCAGCCTTGGCTCGGGGCTCCAACAGCATCACAGGCTTCAGTGTCATTTCAGAGTCCGAGCCCCTGTAAATCACTCACAATGCGGCTGGAGACCCACATAGCCTCTGAATCCTCTGAAGTGTATTTCCAGGGCAAAAGCAGGATGGAAACCTCCTTTGTTTATACCACGGGGTTGGTTCAAATAAGTATTTAGATAGTAAAAATTAAACCCTGCACGTCCAGCAGCTTCTTGAGGTTTTGCTTTTTCTTTCTCTCTGAGAGAGATCAGCCTTTGATCACTGGAGGTCAAGAATATTTCCACCCATACATGGTAAATCTCTAGGTTACAAGGCACTCAGAGGAAATGGGGTTCCTGTGAAAGCCTGACTTTCGGTGCACCAATGATTTTAGGCACACCATCAACATCTCAGGCGTTACAGTTGAGCCTACATTCTAAATGTGTTGCATGCAGCACACTGCTCCAACAAACTCTCTGCCTCAGGCCAGCCCCAAGGCTTGAATATTAATAAAGGAGTTTCCCTCCATGAACAACGTGCTGTCTCATGTCTTATGCCTGCCTCAAATTTAAAATGGCCTGCTGCGGCCATAGGAAAGTCATATGTCACTGTAACTCCACATCAACCACAGGCAAATGCTGTGGATGATACTGTTCTGCTGGAACGCACTTACAAGTGGTTTCAGCACAGCTTTCCCATGAGGAACTGAGTGGATCTGGGCTGAGTGTGACTGGACTTCAAGGACTCCAGGTGTGCTGGCTCAGAGGGATGGGGGCAAAGCTGTTTGTCTCACCATTTCCACACTGCTGCTGTATTTTTAACCACTGGGACAGAGTTTCCCCAAAGGACCGCATCATCACAGACAACAGGATATTAAATTTAAGTCACAGGTTTCTGCAGTGGTCATTTTTTTTCCAAAATCCACAGAGACCACAGGGGCTGCCAGTGGGAGCATGCTGGGAGCGGGTGTTCCATGGTCCCATCTCCTGCTTGTGGCACTGCTCCACTGGACCAGTGTCCCCTCTGCATCCTTCCCTGGGAGGAGGAGGGCAGGCAGCAGCACGGCTGGCACTTTGTCTGCATTATGAAAAGGTGATAGTTGGAAAGTTTCTTCTGCATTTCGTCCTTTGAAAGGACACGTTTAGTGTCACTGCCTTGCTTTGGATACCTGTCATATGCGGGGTCGAAAGCAGCACTGTGTGACAGCAAGGTTTAGTTTGTGTCTTTGAGGGAACCTGCCTATCATTCCCACCACACTGATACTGCCGTGCTCTCCCTCTCAGAGCTGTGACTTGCAAAGCTCTCCATCACTCCCTGCATCTCTGCACTTTGCAGACATCGTTGCTTTTAATCAGCCTCTGCCTTCCCGGGCTGTGCCAGCACAGAGAGCGAGCCTTCGGGGGGGCAGGAGCAAGCCTAGGCCGGGACATTTCTCAAGGTGTTCTTGCCTTGTTCCTTTCCTACAGTCATTTTCCCCAAGCTGGATATCACTAATTTGAAGTCTGACATACAGAAAGTGCATTTACTTAGAACAGGGAAGGTACGAAAACACTAATGGTGAGCAAAGTGACGGGAGAGAGAAACGTTTCCAGTTCTCATTTTTGGGTTTTTTTTCCCAGCTTGTAGAAGTGCCTCTTTGTGCCTGAGACAGCCTGTGAGGACAGATCAGTAACGACCCCCAGAAATGTCCCCCATTGCATCTCCCTCCAGAGATCCCCCCAGCCTCTGCCATGAGCGGTCACTGGAGGACAGGAGGGGACGGGACTGGTTGCTGGGTTGGTCACCACTCTGCACAGCACAACAAAACCCCTGGCTTTAACGAAAAGGGTAATGCTGTCCCTGTGTTTCCGCAGCACGCAGTGAGTGACTGTCATCACCAAGCTTTCGTTACCTCTTTTTCATGCTGTAAGATGAATGTCCCTTCCTCTTCTACTCCCTCCCCCTCCAAAGCTCCTTCAAACCTGGGAACGGGCAATGACGGGAGCTGTGCCTTTTGCCGCCACCGCTACCATGCACCCCCTTGTCCTTCCCACCACCCCTGCCCACCCTCGGCAAGGGGTGGGCAGCAGCTGTGGGGTGGGCAGCCCCCGGTTGTGCCAGGGCTTGCTTCCCCTGGGGACACCACGTAGCCGTTTCTCTCAAGCCGTTTCCGAAGCTTCAGGCAGGCTGGGAGGCATTGCAACCAAAGCAGCTGAGAGATGTTGCAACCAGGCATTTTGTTATATAGCCAAAACTGCCTTTTTTCTGCCCCTCTTGTATCTCTCACTCCTGCCATGGGGCTGCAAGGTGGCTTATATCTGGGACTAAGTTAAAAATAATTTATATTTTGGGTTATTTTTAAGTGGGGCACCCAAAGCACAGAAAGGCCCCAGAGGAGGTGTGGGTCTGGGAGGGGCACACCTCTGCTCCTGTAGATGCCCATGCGGAAAGCTGGTCCTCAGAGGTTTTTAGGGCAGGCTGAGATCACACCCATTAATTGTTCCCTTCGCCTGCTCTTCCCTCGCCTGATTACAGGTTGTCTAGACTGAGAAGTACAGGTTTTGCTCTTGGAGCATGAGCAGAATAAGGTGTGACACGTCGCCCTCCACGCAGTGGAAAAGGGATGTCAGTGCCTGCTCAAGGAGGCTTTCTCTGTCGGCTTGGGCTGGCTGAACCTCTGCCATCTGCCCGTGCCCGGAGAGGACAGGGCATGCCTTGCCTGCACGGTGCCTGCTGCACAGGTAGGGTTTTGCTCACTAGCTCACAGAGAAATGGCTCAATACGGATCAGAAAGTGGTGGGATGAAACACAAGTCACTTTGAAGCCGCTGTTGGTTGGTAAGAAAATAATTTAAAATTAAACCAGTTCTGAAACTAACTACCGCAAGTGGTTACAAGCCTGAGTGTTGTAAAACTGGACCATTTCCTCTTTTCCTCGCAACGATCATGTCCTTGATTCCTCCTTTAGGCTGCTTTGGCAATTCTTACACGGTAATAAAAAGGCATGACACAGCATATGTTTTGCGGCTCACCTTGCCAAACAAAATTACAACGTTAGTGTAGCTTCTTTGCCTTTGCATAATGAACTCTACAAAGGAGCTAGAGCGAGGGTAAGCATCTGTGCCAAGATAAAAGCAAAAACAAGAAGTACAAAGGTCTGGTTTAAAGCAGACTCCGTTTCAAGTAATTCTTTTTAAAATTACTTATCTTGAAACTGTTACAGACAGGGAAAGTCATACAGTTTCTAAATGTCTGTTATGTTTTAAGTCTGCAGCTACATTGCTAAGATTTAAAAAAAAAATAAAAAATAGATGCAACTTTGAGAGCTCTGAAACGTGGCACAGCAGAGCATCATCTGCGCAACACGTGCTGGGGCCAGGAGGAAGTGGGCTGCAAAGGAACTGCTTATTCCTGCTCCTCAGGCTTGCTACTTGCATTTTTAATGGCATTAGGGACAGTCCTTGTGTTATGGTAAATTGCACTAATTGCCAGCAAGGGGAATTTAGTGTGTGGGGAGGAGGTAGACTGGGCGAGAGGTGTGCCCAGTCATGCTGGCTTTTTTGTCACTTTGCTGTCATCTCTGTCCCTCAGGGACTTGAAAGGAGAGCGCGGCCCTTGCTGGGCGGTCCAAGGGAAGGGAAGGATTTCCCTGCACAGAGGATGATGACAGGGAAAAAGGGAAGTCCTTCAGTCTAGGGCTCTGCCAAATCTGTTCCAGGGTAAAGGCAAAAAGCTGCCCCAACTAGCCCACTGCTCTTATGCCTCCTACAAACTCAAGTTCATAGCTCAACTGGGATTCAGGCAGCCTGAGTGGTTCAAATACTGAACATTAAAGGTCAGATTCTGCTTCATTAATGCCAAGGACAAAGCTCTCAGCAAAAGGTCTGGCCCTTATTTTCTGGAAGTGCAACTAAGTCAGTTAAAAGGAAAAAAAAAAAAAAGAAAATGAATGGATGAAGAAAATTTTGCCATCAGCTATGGCAGCTGGCAGCAGCGAGATTGCCCAGGAAGAACCAGAGATCCAGCAGAGATCCAGCACTCTTGCTTTTCAGCAGACACGAAACCTTGTCATCCTTTGCTGTCACATCCAACACCTCTGTGCAAAGTGCTGTACAGGCACAGAGATGGTGTCAGTGTGTCCAAAGTCCCTACAAAGACCATTGCACAATATCTCTGCAGTCAAAACTCGCTTATTAAAAGCTTGCTTATCAGAAATGAGGTCCAGTCATTTGATGAGCATTAGATATGTTCATGCATTAAACACACTGAAATATAACCTGCTTATCCTAATCCTTGTTTGTCTAAATCACCTTTTTGATACACTGTGGGTGAGATTTGATAGCATTTGTTAACCATACAAGAGTTGAGGGTGCAACTCTTGTTTTGGTAAGAGAAAGCATCAACCAAAATAAATGGGTTATTCTTAGATAACAAAGGCAAGAGAAATCTCCAAATACAGTGGGAAAATAAGTCAGCGCTTGAAGAACAGCAAGAGGTGAAATCAGTGTGGAGAGAAATGTGACCAAATCTGTGAAGCATCATTATGTGTCTGACAGTACCCATCTTGCACAAACTACCCCGAGATGTCCAGCTTCATGGTCCACGTGCCCTTGGAGGCTGAGGGAGCATCTCCATGGCCTTGGCCCTGGAGCAGCACACCCAGAAGGTGGTTAGCCTCCAGCAGGCACCTCTGAAAAGAGTCAGAGATGCTTCATGCTGAGACATGCTCAGCTCATTTCCTGCGTGAAGTAAAGGAGACGCAGCCACCAACTCACAACACAGCTCTGCAGGTGAGTGCATCCCCCTCGGAGGTAGAGGATGCTCTCTGCATTGGCGTAGGATTCATGGGTCAACTTCAATGCTTCTGGGTATCAGCGTCCTGTTTTGGATGATCACTGCTAAATTTAGGGTGGTGGGCGTTTGGCAGTGGTGGCTCTGAGCCAGCCTCGGCATGCTGTTGCCCTCGGCATGCCCTGTCCACGGCGCTGAGTGCAGGGCTGGCTCCTGAGCAGCAACTAATAGCGTAAAGCTTCCGATAAATCAAGTGTTTCACAAAAGCTTGAGTGACTGATTTCACAATGTGATTAAAATTACCAAGGGAAAACATTTCAAACGTTCAATAATTTACACCTGCACTTTTAAAGTACCTTTCCCCATTCCACTCCGGTAACATTATGGGATTCTTGCCATGTTCTTGAAGCTGTTTCCTTCCTCACATCAGCTTTCATTGCTGCTGAACACTCTGGTAATAAATAAAAGTACCGTGTGGCTGGAGATTGTGCTGGGGATGAAAAAACACAATGCCATTTATTATAAAGTAATATATGCACACAGCTGATCTTAGCTTGCACTCCACATTCTTCCAAAAATCAAGATAATTTGCAAAGTATTACTGCAAAATTTGGTTTATATTCCAGTTTGCTTTTTATGATGCTTCTTTTTAAGAAGGCACTTTCAAATGCATTTTCAGTTAGATATTTCCATGCCAGCTTTTCACTTTAAACAGTGTTAACAAAGTCAGGTCTCCCCTTCATGGTTTAGTTTTGAAAGTTTTTAAATGCAAATTTGGAACTCATATCACACATTACTGAGGAGCAGGAACTGCTTGTTTGTTTGTTTGTTTATATATTTATTAGCTAGGCATTATTTTCTCTCCAGCATGCTTCAATCTCCTACAAGGTCAGCTCTTTGGTGAACTAATTCTTCAGCATGAATGAGAAATGAATTCTTGGAATAAAAAGCCCAGTAGGGAAAAGTTAAGCTAAATTGTCCTTTCAGGTCGTTCTGCAAAAATGCTGATAGCACGTTGAATCCTGGAACCAATATGTGGCTTTTCGTCCTCTCTGGGCGAAGTCAGTGTGAGATCTGAGCCGTGGGGGCTAGGTGCAGGGTTTTGGGCAACTGGGTATTCTCAGAAGAGCACTGAAAAGCCTATCTGTTACAACATGCTTTTGCCGGAGGTGAGTTACTTTTAATAGATGTTTTGTTTTAGGAAGCTTGAAACGATGAGTTGGCACTGCTACTTTTGATTTTACTTCAGGGAAGATGAGCTATACATTCAGGGGGTTCTCTGCTTGCCAGCAGTGTGATTTGTTTTAACCAGAATACCATTTGGTTAATGTAAATATGCCAGTTGTCTAAGCCTCTAGGTATGCATTTAGAAAAATAAATACATTACCTATCCATGCCTTTATGGGAAAGCCCTTCAGATCTTCCCACCTTTTTTTCACAGCTTTTTTTAAGCATTGTAAAGTCTGATCCAAAGTCCAAGAGCACGAGTAGGAATGTTCTCCAACTGGAGACAGTCGATTCTGAATTAGCCCATAAAAGAAGCATGCACTCTGGACGCACTTTGTAAATTTGTTTTCTTTTTGTTTTTAATGAGAAATTGGCTTTCTGCGACCCATCTGAGTAGGACACTATGCAGCACTTAGCACCATGGCTCCCTCTTTCAACCACTTGTGATTAGTTTGTTCTCTTTGAGGTCTCCGCACTTTCCCAAGGAGTTTCCTATGACTCAAAGAGCAACCATTGGAGGACACATCAGATCAACAACTGCTAGACAAAGAGCAGAAATCAGACTGCCTGTAAGGATACCCGCTATCAGTGTATCGTCATAGCTTTTGTATAACAGCGGAAGGGTGTTTTCTTGTTATACAATTATACCAAGAGAGGAGTCAGATATGAAGTTGTACTCATGTGGTTGGTTGGGGTGTTAAAACGGAGTCAACAGCTCCTTTAGAAACCACCTCAGCTTCTGGGTAGACATCCATGGGAGCTTTGGGAACTCTCTTTGGTTCTGAGTGCCCCATAAAGAAACATCATTTATACTGAATTAATTAGCTGCTGCCTCACCCTAACGCCAAGACTTGATGTAGTGAAACAAAACTAAAGTGAAATAACGAAATCAATAATGTCATTAAAATAACTTGCACCAGAGTTACCAGTCACTCTGCTAACAATACTGAAAAGTAAAGAGCTCAGTACCTAAAGGGATGTTTGCAGGAAAACGCCAGATCCATGGATGACAGCCAAAAGCCAAGTTGCCTTCACCCTGCTCAGGTGAGCTTTTCCAGAACAGCATAGGGGCAGCCCTGGGCTGGAAGAGGGTCAGCTCAGGTGGGATGGGCAGCAAAGAAGAGAGGACAAGCAGTTGCCCAAAAGCAAGTTTTTTGCTGGGAGTTTTGCACAAGAGAGCTCTTCTGGTACTGGTGCAGCTAGAGTGAGATGCCCACTGCGCATGCCGTGCACTGGAAACAGCTTGGCCTCCAAGAAGCTGGAGGCTCTGGCTCATCACAAGGACTCTTCAGTGCTGGGACAATGATGACAAAGCATCTCTGCTTGGCCTGGGCCTCCATGTTTAAAAACACACTTTAACATCGATGCTTAAGTGAATAAAGAAGAATATGACTATACGCTTGTTACACGTAGAGTTTTTAAATATTTGTAAGGTCTAAGCCTTCTCATTGTAAGAAGACCATAAAATAGTCCTAAGACAGATAGAATTGAGAAGTATTTTAATAACATTGTTGTACTGTTCATGTTTTACACAAATAATACAAATATTTCCACCACTATTAGCCACATCTCCTGGAGATTAATGACAAGTTCATAGGCAGGGGCAGGTAATTGTGAAAGGTAATATTAATTTTTCCTGACACAACTGAGTGCTAAATATGCAGGGGCTTCTCTATTTAGCTCTGTCCTGGTACTCTCTCTGTTACCTTCCCTGAACTGTTTGCAGCTGCCACCTCTTTTGCTTCTTCCTGGCTAGGTACTTTGCAAAAATTTATTCTGACTAATATATGGGAACTGGTTTTGCAGTGAAGGTGAAAAGCAACTGGGGTGAGAATGAGCTTGAAGTGGTGGCAGTCATGATTTCTAGGAAAGGAGACAGGGGAAAAAAAACCCCAAAGACAAAAGGGTGGACTTCTAGGAGAGAGACTTTAGCTAACTCACGGTGTTAGTACACACGATCCCAGAGGAACAAATCTGAGTGAGAAAGGACATTAGGAGAATTGGCAGTGCTCTAAGGAAGTTGTATGAAAGGCAGAGTCACATAAGACACAGTACAGAACTTCTTGTGAACTGCTCAGTTCTGGGGCAGCTTAGCACAACTACTAAAGGAGGCGAGTAAGGTATCAGAGGCTGAATCACGAGCTCTTCATTAGTTTCAGAAGTGCAGAGGAAGCACACAGAAAGTGGAACTAGGTCATGTTACTAAGTATAAAAGAACAGCATAAGCATGGAGGAACAACATGAAAAAGATGTTAAGTGATGCAACAAGCAGTGGGCGTGAAGTGCATGCACTAGTAGCAACAGGAGGGCCAAAGGCAGAGCAGGGTTTCACGAGGAGAAGGAGATGCTGAGTGACGATGCCAAACACGCTAAAGTGCTTGACACTTTTTTCCTTCAGCCTTTGCTCAGAGGTGCCCCATTTAACACAACTAGCATAAATGGTCTGAGGGTAAAAATATCGGCTGCAAGAAAGAATGAGGAGGTCAGATGATGTCTAAATAAGTTAGAGATATTCCAACTGACAAGAACTAAAAGCCTTCTGTCTTACTGGGGAAAGCAGCTGAAGCCCTCATGGCGCCATCAGCACAGAAGTCAGGGGGATATGTTTTTGCACGCTGGGAAAGGCAAACCTAGCACTGACCATGAAAGAGGGGTGGGGGGCAGGAAAAGCCAGAAACCAGCGACCAGGCAGATTAATTTCAAGTCCTGGAAAAATACTGGAAGCGGTAATTGGATAAACTGTTTTCCAACGCCTAGAAGACAACAAGCAGATGAGGAACAGCAAACACTGATTTGACAAGAACAAATCACATCAAATCAATCTAATTTCCTTCTACAGTAGGCTTTAGATCTTGATTTTAATAAGGCTTTTGCCATCGTCTCATCTGACACTTTCATAAGCCAAGTAAAGAAACACGGCTTAAAGAAACTGCTATTAGAGGAGAGTACAGCTGGTTGGAAAACCAGACCAAGAGCAGTTATAAATGCTTCACTGTCGAACTGGCAGTACGTATCAAATGAAGTCTGAAGCCATCTGTTTTATGTCTGGCAGCACACAGTATTTTCATTAATATCTTTGAAAAAAAACAAAACCAAGAGTAGGGAACACTTATTAAATTAGCACAGGACACCATGAAGAACAAGCGCTTTGGAGAACAGGAGGAGAATGCAAAACAATCTTGACAAATGGGAGAGGGGGACGGGAAGAGAAGCACCATTCAGAAGGGACAAAGAGGAGCTCTGCAATTTGTGTGAGCGTCATCAAGGACTACAAGATCAATGGGGGAACAAGCAGCACAGCAGCAGTTCTGTAGCAGAAGATCTGGAGATGGCAGCTCAACATGAATGAGCATGGTCATGCTGCAGTAAAAAATGAAAGTGCTCTAATGAGGTGTACAAACAGAAGTGCAGTCTGTGGCAAACAGGAAACCATTCTTCCCCTGCTGTCTATGCTGTCAAGGCTTCATTTGAAGTGTCATCTGTGCAGTTTTGGCCACTGCAATTCAGGGAGACTGAGCTGATTGCAGAAAAGTGCAAAGGAGAGCAATGGCAATGGTCCAGAAAGGATGTCGAGTGGCAAAGGATGAATAATCTAAAACTGAAAAACCCTATTGATGTGATGGTCTTTACTAAAGTGTAGGAGGGAGGAATAGACGGTAGTGGCAATCTAATATATAAACCAGAAAGGGAATAATCTTATTTCTAAGTCCATTTGTGGTACTAGAGTAACAGTCTTAAATTAAAGCAAAGTAGCTATGCGAAAAACTCTTCCAAGAGCCAGGGGAGGTAAGTGCCAGAGTAGGTTGCCCAGAGAGTTGAAGAATACCCAGCATGAGAAGTTCTTGAGCACTAATGCAAAAAGCATTAGTCAGTTGATCCTACCTGGGGCTCAGGGAGGAGCAGCTGGGCCAGCCAGTGATCGTGCCAGCCCCACCTCCAACATTTTCCAGGACTGGATAGGCTTTGGGAATCCACACACAGTCTGCACCTGAGCACTTCAAATACTGGAGGGCATTTATCAGTAAGGACAACTGAACCAAGCAGATTAATTGTATCTTTAGTTAATGAAAGGGCTTTGGTTAGGAAAAAGAGGGCAACAGGAAGACATAAAACCAGCATGGATTTATTCAGGTTAATACAACGGGGAGATGTTAGAATTTGCTTGCAACCTACTTGGTGTTGTCCCACTGACAAAAGCAGCATCTTGTTGCAAGCCTTTGGGGATCTGCTGAATCATGTTTCCCCTTGCAGCTAACATAGTAACACCATAGGTTTGAAAAAACATCCTCACACTCACTCTTTCTCTTACCTTGATGGTAACCTCCTCTCTAGTTTCTTTTAGGGACTGTCCTCTTATGGCAAATGCCACCAAAGCTTGTTGCATGGCTAAGGGCAAGTGCAAATTAGGTTCTGTAGGTATATTCCTGTGTGGGCTCATCCTTCCCTGGGGCTGTGTTTGTCAATGGGGGACCAGGGTGGCAGTGAGCAGCTGGGGGGCTGCATAAGCAGGTATGCAAGGGGACGGATGAGGAGCAGGAGCACAAATTAGCAAGGAGCATCTCTTAAGGCTGGTCCCTAAAAGGAAATTAGGACCCAATTTATTATAGGACAACGGGAATTCCCCTCTGCACCTCTGTGTTCATGGAAGATGAGGTGGGTGTGAGTTGCAGCTCAGAGCAGATTCAGGCAAAGGTGAGGGTTGGTTCTGGTCACTCTGTGGTGAGTGGCACTTGTCTCTAACCACGGGCAAAAGGACCTTTCACCTTTCTCACTTACCCTCTGAAAAAGGACTTAAATTCCAGGAGGACTAGCCACTAGAAACTATTTAGGGAAATCTCACAAGGAAATGTAAGACCTCAAGACAAGTACTTCAGACCGTACCTGCCTGAGATGATCTTGCAAGCAAAATACACAACACCAAATTCTGTGAATATTACAATCAAAATGACAGAGCAGAGATGGCACAGATGGGCATTAGCTAGAGATCACACAGATGAGCAGAACATTACATATTGTACACAAGAAATTCTCGATTTTTCTTTTCAGTGTTAGTAAGAGGTATAGGTAGTACTAGTGAATTGTGGGTGGTATATTAGAGAGTAACATGTGTCTTGTCAGCATCAAGGAGCCTTGCTCTTTCTGCAAGAAGAGACAAAACTTCCATCATCTTCAGGGGCACCATCCAGCCAGATCTCTGTACTCATTCCTCACAGTTTAATCTGAAATCCCAAATAAGGCATGACTTGTAATTTTATTGACAGCAATCACTCCTATTAAGCTTTTGTACACTTTCAGGGTGTCTGAGAAAGAGCTGGGTTTGGACCTGTGCTAGAAGGACCCGTTCATCAGCCCATCCCAGGCGAATGCAGGAGGGTCTGGGGTGATGGCTACCTCTGGAGCTGGCAGTCCCTTGGGCACCAAGGGCAGGAAAGCCAGGGCAGGCAACGAGGAGCCAGCTCCAAGGGCAGAGGGAGCTGGCAGCCTCTGGCATAGGTGCTGCTGGGGCCCAGCGAGCAGAAGGGGAGTGGGTCTGCCCCTGGCAAGTGCCTCGGGAGCGGGGTGACGGGCCCTGCAGGAGCTGCCACAGCCTCCACAGCCAGGAAGCTCCAGGAGAAGAAATGGTATGACAGTGCAAACAGCTACAGCCATTGCAAGCGTGGTAGGAAGTGACACTGCAAACAGAAATGTAACCTGTCAAGCCCACAGCTGTGTGCTTGGGCCCAACAGCTTGTCTTGTAACAAAGAGCAGTCCCGCAGCTCTCTGCTTCCTAAAGCCTGAAGGCATCTGCAGACGACCAGTGTCCTAGATGATGCAAGCTGCCATAACCTGCCTGCAAAACCCCAAGAAATCCACCCCAAAAGCTCCAACGCTGTCCATGTGTGCATGTCAGCCCTAATTGAAGTCAGCAGGACTGTGCATTTCAGATAAAATAGCCTTCAGTGCTAATGCAGGCATTGCGATGCCATGGTGGAAAATGTTAGAGAGAACTTGCAGAAGCCCTCAAAAGAAATAAAATCAGAACTAAAGGAGATTATACCAAGGAGCACAACATTTGACTTATCAGTGTTGTGGTTTGAAGCATAAACCCAAACACTATCAAGTGTTTGGAAAACTCATGCTGACTGTAATGAAAATAATAATTTTTCTAAAGTATTCTTTACCAAGGGCAATCCTCAAAGACATGCGTTGATTAAGGCAAAATCCATGGATGCTGGCCCAGCACTGGAAGGTCTTCTAAAGATGAATGCTGGCTCTGTACCCACTAACTTGGCATTCAAAGTGGCTAACCCTGCTGGGGAAAATTGGGGCCACCACACAGCCCTGTGCATGCCTGCCCTCCATGCTGACCTTGCAGGAGGCACAGTTGGGCCAAATTCAGTGGAGGAGCAGCATTTTAGAAGCTAATGGGGAGATAGAAAGTGGAAAGTTAAGGAAACATGACCTAGGACTGAGGGATGGGGGGAAGGACAGGGAACAAAAAGCCAAAATGCTCCAGGGAATGAGGTAAAAGACAGGGGAAGGAAGGAAGGATGGAAGGAAAGAGAAACTCAGAAAAAGAATGGAGGCAGAAGTGGTGACAGAGATAACTGAAAGCAGAAATTTCAAAAAAGGCACTTCATAGTCAGGCTTTTTGAAGACCATTTTTGTTGGCTGTGCCTAGTAAGGTCCCTGATCTTTGCTAGCCTTCACTGTAGTGGAGTTGCAGAAGAAAAACATGAAGGGCAAAACAGATATACAGTCCAGAGGAAAGGAAAATTCAAAGTCTGAGGGAAAGGGAAAAGCAAACAAGGGAGGGACATATTGAAGCTGGCTGAACTGTCTCTTTTATGGTTTGATAAAGTTACACCCTACAGATGCTAGAAATTTAAGAAGAAAAAGCTTGTGTTAGTGCAAAATCCTGTGACAATGAAGTTGCACTTTGAGGGGAGCAAAAATGTTTCTCAGACATCCTGCACACTGGGAGGTGACTGAGACCACCTCCATGGCCAAGTGAGTCTGGGCCTGCCCTAAGGCAACCAGCGGTACACCCATGAGGGGCATACATTCAGCTTAAAGCCATGCCATATGGACATACAAGGCCAGAAGACGTCAGACGGTGAATCAAAGTACATCACAGCTGGGCTGTCTCAGCCCCTAACGCAGATCTGAATCCAGGATCCAGCCCCTGCCACTGCTGAGCCCAGTCAGTGCACCCTGTGGGTCTCAGGAAGGGGGATGATGTTTGTTCAGTGCTTTGCAACAAATGGAAAAATCCCCTGGTCATCTGCTCATGGTCCTGCTGTCTTGAAGGCTGGCAGCAGCAACAACAGTGGGATAATGAAGTTAAAGGAAAATGGACCTTTTTGTGAATACACCATGACTCTAGAAATGCTGCTGCACAAAAAGGTGTCAGTGCTCAGTTTTGACTGAAAAAAAAACCCTTTCACAGGTGTTTGGGCACACATGGTTAAGCACAGAAGACATTTTAAATGCTGCTTGCTGACCTCTCACTACCAGAAAGGGCTGTGAGGTGTCCAACCTCCTATGCAGCACACGCACACAGGAGACCAGACAGGTCACTTATACCATGTGAGTCTCTGTGAGCCCCCTGAGGTCACCTCCAGCTCCTCCAAAGTGAGTGTGCCTCGTGAGTCTTGCAGTGCCAGAGCCGTCCATGGCTTGCCAACACCAGATTTGCTCCATCACCAGCAGCCCAAGAGGATGAGCCCACTGCACACATGTGTCCCAGCATCTCAACCCACTGCGCCAAGAAGCAGGGAGAGCTGGCACCCAGGACCAGCATCGCCAGCTGGCCAGGGGACTCTCGTACTAGAGAAGGTTACACTGAGCTCATCTGGGACTATGTCCAGCTCATCATGGCTGCGTATCTGAACGTCTCCCACAATGTGTTTTGCAGCTCCCTGTGTGGTTGGCTCCACTGGCGTGTTACGTTTACAAGCCACCTCTAAATAAGATGTAGGCATAAAGGCAACATTGATCACTGTGAAGCCAAAAATACAGGCCACAACAAGCAAATGGTTTAAATGCACTGAAACCCCATAGTGGCTGAGCAATTGAAACAGAAGAAGAGAATGTATGAATGTGACCAAAGAAGGTAAAAAACCTTTTTGAGTGCTGTTTGTTGCAGGCAGAAGCAGCTCTCTCTGTTAAGCAACTGAGCATGTGAAAACCTTAAGCTAGTTAACAGCATGCAGAGCATTACGTGTGTGCTGGGAGGGAGTGTGGTCTGGGCATTGCCACAGTTCAAGAGAGTGCCCTTTCATGTATTTCCCAGGAGTCTGGACAATTACTTCAATTTGTATGAGAACTTCAGGCTGTGTCCTGCTGGAAAAGAGAGGGCACAAGGGAGCCAGATGGCTGGGCTGAACCATGACTGCTGTTCCCAGATGAAGCAGGAGCAGACAAGGAAGGATCTGGTGGAGGGAGGGAGAAGTCAGCTGTAGGCAAGTCCCACCATGCTCTGGACTGCTCCTTTTCCCCCTCCCACCATGCACCCTCTCTCCTCTGAGCCAGCTTCCCACCAGCCTCGTTCCTCTGCCACCTCATCCATTACAGCAGTAGTTTTCTAGCCCTGGTAAGAAACAGTGTAATAAACATGTTCCCTGAGGGATTGCAGCAGAAACCTCTCCACTGCTGCTTCCCCATGTAGGCACCCCCTTGCACCTGTCTGCAGAGCTGCAGGGTCTCTGGCAGCAGGAGGCCAGCTTCTGATGTCTGCCCTTCGCTTCCAATACCCTGTTTATGAAACTCAATAAGAAACCCCTGGGGCTAAGGACTGAAACTCTGACACAGGGGAGAGAGTTATTCATCCTCCGCTGCTGGTAAGTCTGCCCACCAGCCTTTGCCACACCAGCAGAATCAAAGGCGGGCAGCAGATCTGAAAGGCTCAGTGCAGACACCTGGCCTTTCCTACAGGGAAAGCATAGGGTGTAAATATGACTACATGAAGGTATCGGTGGCAGAGACACTGGCTAGTGCCTATACCTACCCCAGGGCAGCCTCTGTTGTTATTCCAGCGCTACAGAAATGATGTAACAGCACCGGGTTTGTTGCAGTGCTGGAATCCGGCAGCATTTTCCACCCAGCAGGCTGTGCAGGGCACCCACCTGCAAGGCAGTGGTCCCTGCAGCCTGGAGCTCCTCTGGTTTCTGCTGCCAGCACAAGAAAACACAGAGGGCAACCAACAGGAGATAAAACACAATCAAAGCACTGCTGAAAAAACCTCAGTAGTAGTAACTCTTAGGACTAACCTTAGGTGTCAGAGGAGTCAATGCCTTTCTTTTGAATATACAAGCTATTTTGTGGGTATAACAGCAACACATTCCATAATCCCTTCCATATTTGGCTTTATTGGCTTATTGTGCAGAGCCATTAGAATCAGGATCATCTCTTATGACGCTGTTAATGGGATGCAAATTGCATGAAAGATTTCTCTGCATCAATAGAAAACAACCTAGTAATATGTTCTTGCATAAAAATCTGCATAAAAACCTGCTACAGAAGACATACTTAGAAAGAAGTAAAAATCCTGCGTGACTGAGGAAGAAATACACTCACCACAGGCAAATGAATATCGGGTCTGGAACTAGAGGTGACCCATCTCAGAGCTGCTTGGATCCCAAAGAACATGTGCCTTAACTACCGAGGTATAGCAAAGGAGTGGTTCACAGAATGTCAGGACTAGAGACAGGTAAAAAACTGAGATGAATATTCTATGCACTGAAAAATGCAGTTCCAGGCTGACCAAACCTGAATCTGTGCCGAAAGAACCACGTCCAAAATATATGTGCTGTTTGAGTAAAATTGAAAGTCTAAGAAGCTTGCTCTATGTGGTGCAGTTCTAGTTTTCATGCTGAAGTGATGCTCCAAGACTGAAACTTGACTTCCAGTAAAGTAGAAACACCTGAAACTACCATGAAGTGCCGAGCAGTAAGTCGAGAGAAATGTTGTACTTAATCTGCCACAATACTTTGGGGTTTGTGACTGTGACTTCAGCCTGTTGTTTCCAGCAAGCACGCAGCTGGAATGAACCAGCTATTAGTGTTCAGCCCATGCCACCTAGCATGGCTGCGTTGCCCACACAGCTCAAGCGGCAGAGTCCCCAGCACCGTCACACACTGTCCATCTCCCACATCATGCCATGGACATGCCTGCTCTGTCTCCAGCCTTGAAAGTGTCCGGCACCAGAGCAGTGAGAAATACCAGGCCAGGCAAAGCTGCTGGTGTGAACCCTACCCGACCCGTCCCAGTGGCAGCAGGCAGCCCTGGGGACACCTGCTATGCAAAGCCTGAAAGACAGAGAAGAAAAGCAGCATTGCTGGAATTCCTTGTCCTTTTTCTGCCCAAATCACCTATGCTCAACAGGGACACTACTCTGTCTCAAGCATGAAAGACTGGGCTTTTCCTGAAATAACATCCAGCTCCTGCTTTGCCGCCTGCTGGGCTCAGCTGATATACATGGAAGAGCCTAAATAAAGAAGTGCTGAACTCATTGCCCAAGCTTTTCCTCACCGCTGTCTGCATTCTTTTGCATTCATTAAAAAACAAACAAACCTGTTTCCTGATAGCAGGGAGGAAAATCACAGGGCTGGGTTGTTTGGTGTTTTTTTTTTTCACTTGCAAAAAGCACTTGAATATTGTAGAGAGAAGCAGCTCTGCAGGATCTAGACAGAGAGATTCGAGTGGCTGGCAATAGACAGAGGTTATGGGAACACAGAACAAACAAGAAATCCACTATCTCCATCTCTTAGGGATGGGAGGAGGGAAAGAAGGACGGGAAAAGAAAAAAAGCATTAACACTGTTCTACCAGCCAGATCCTGGAGAGGAACCAGAACACTCTGGCCCAGGGACCTGCTTTTGATGGCCTTGGTAGATGTCAGCCAGAAGGGCTGGGGGACACAGCTCCCTTTTTTTTGCAGCAACGATTAGATCTCTGGGAGAGAGCTAAAAGAAACATCAAGTATAGAAACCCACAGCAAACTGCAAAAGCCGACTCCAGACGATGACGGGGTACAAAGATAGCGCTGGAGGCTGCGGCACTCCTTGGCACGGGGCTGGCCAGCGGCGGGAAGTGCCTCACATCCTCTTCTCCGCATTGTTCTCCCAACTCCTCCGGTGGCTGGGAAAGTTTCTTGCAGCGATTTACCCCGTCCTCACCCTGCAGCTGGCCGGCCTGCCACTATTGATTCACTTCCCCAGGCATTTCTCTTACTGTCATGCTCTTGTGGCATCAAAGCAGCCAGTGGGCTCAGGGAGGGGGGCAGCTGCAGCCCCAGCACTGCCGGATGAAACTTTTCCTGCATACCAACATTTTTTAACCACAGGGAATGGCAGCAGTGAGAGTGGTGGTAAATGAAGGCTCATCCCAAGTACAGGTGGATTTAGGAGGCAATATTGCTGCTTTATGTGAGACGAGAATCATTTCAGTACCCAGCACTGCTCCATTATATGTAAGGATGCTTTCCCTTCCTCTCAGCACAAAATAAAAATCATTGCACAAAGAGCCCTGGTTTTAAATGTTTAATTGGATCAAATTGTGTGTAATGACCTTGTTTGGTCTATTGTGCCTTTGTTTCCCACTCCAGCTTGCACCAGAGCAGGTACCATGTTTACACTACAGTCAGGGTGACCTGACTTGAAGCCATCCCGGCTTTATTCTTCTCTTCATGGAAAGAGTGGGTCCTTGGGAGAGGGCTGATGTCCTGCAGGACAAGGCTGGGTCTCACTGCCAGAGAGCTACGGGTGATTGCTAACATGTCATGTCAAGATAAGTACAGGCAATGGTGAAGTGGACTGGAGGCTCCAAGAGAGCAACATGCAAGCACAGAGCTTTAACACCAAGGTTACAATTAAACCTCACCTGGGGCCGGCTGTTTAAGTAAAGCAAGTCTTGTTTAACCACAGGAAAGAACATCATGTAATAGAAATCTAATTATGTTGAACAGTATCCAATATAAAGGTTATAGTTTATGGATTAACAGCAAGAACTGACGCTGTGAACAGGGAACTCATCTGGAACTGGCTGAAGGAGAAAAGGACACACAGGTAGTTAATGATTTTGGGCACCGACAAGATGCTGTTAAGGAAAGACAAGCATGATTCCAGGAGTGCGCCCACCAAAGGAGGTGAAATAGAGAGTTGCTGATGTGCACAGACAGGTGCCAGGATGCTGAGGGCCATGAGGAGTCTCCCAAGAGAACCTGTTTCCCTTCATCACGATGTACGGGAGAGAGGTACTGAAATGGAATAACATTTCTCTGTATGTCATGAGAGAAACTGGGTTTTCTCATAGCTGTGATGCAAAAAGTTTCTTTCTGGCAGAAGAGTGATGTTCTGGACTAGTCAGAGCACCGGGTACAAGATCCATGGCCAGCTTCATGATAGCCAGGTTCGATCAGGACAAGAACAACAAGAGGTAGTATCTGCCATGGGAGAAGCCGGGATTCAAAGGACATCCTTCCTCATCCCCTGAGTTTAGGATAAAAATAGAAGCTGAATGGAAAATTTGCACAGCCATTTGAACTGTTGGGGAGGGGTGTGAATAAAAATCCTACTAACGTGCTACTGCAACTCTTCTAGTGCTAGAAGTAGCCAGCTGTTGATCCCAGACCTTTAATGCATTCAATAAAAGGCATGATAGCTGCAAATCCCCTCTTGTGTTACTGCTTACTTGGCTTAAAGGTGTGTGGTGCTGTCAAGAACATCTGATGGCTACAAGGGGAAAGGAAGAGTGAAAGAAAATGATTTCATGGCAAAGACCACCAAGCGCTGTGAAGGGCAGGTGGGCGGGAGAGACTGGCGCTGGATGTGGGGAGAGTGTGGAGGTGACCTTGCATGGCACGTTTAAAAATAGCAGGTGCCACCACATTTCCCGCTCCAAGGCTTCACACTCCTTTTGTTCTCAAGACCCAACATATCCCGTACAGGGCTACCTAAACTGTAAGTAATTTAAAACCACAACTAAGTATTTAGGAGATGTTTAAGTAGCAGCTACAGGACACCTACCAATGCTACAGGCATTATAATACAAGAGCTGAAGTTCTCCTGGGGGATGCCCATTCCAGAGGAGCCCCCATGACAAGGAGTACTGGGGGAAACCCCACGTTTAGGGCTTGTGCTGCCTCTGTGGCCAAGGCTGGGACAAGGGTTTCTTGCTTGAAATGCCACCTGTCCTGGAGGCAGGAAGGGAGGGGAGGTGGCAGGGGCCGGAGTGTGGGCATCCTCTGCAGGGTGAGTGCCGGGCGGGTGGCAGAGCCCGTTGCTGTCAGCATCCCTGGCACCGGCGGCACAGGGAGGTCACCCGCCAGCAATCCCCACAATCAACCTCTTGTGTTAGACGTGTGAGAACGCTCTCCCTTTCCTGTCGCACGCTGCCGGAGAGACGTGGCAGCTGCAGGCCCCCTCTGACGCCCCAGTGGGCCTGAATAGACAGAGCCACCCCAGAAACACCCAGATGTGCACCCAGTTATTTGGGATTTACTGGCACATCACGTGCAAGATCAGCATTGGGCCAGGACAGCGCTGTTTAGTTAATTTGCTTTTTGTGATCTAATTTCCTTACTTTAACTCTTTTTGTCCACTCACCGTCTTGAAAGGAAAGAAAGAAGCAATCCAAGATGCCAATGTCTCCAACTCCTTTAAAGGGTCTCTGTCTGGTGTTCACTCTCTGAGATGCGCCCCTTACTGTAACATCTCCTCATTACTATGATTCAATGCACATGCCAAAACAAGTTGCCAGTTACACTGGTGTTAATGCAGGGTGGCTCCAAAGATACTGCCCTGCAAGCAGAATCTGGTCCTCTGTAGCAAAGGGGCTGCTGCACAAGCCTGGAGATGAGCGATAGCTGCCTGGCTTACAACATCTCAGACATTTTAAGCATCTCTTTCCCTTGCTCCAGAGCGGCACTGGGCAGAAGCAGCCCTCTGCAAGCCACACATCTCTTCAACATGGTCCACGCCCGACCAAGTCATTGGGAAGCACCTCCTGTGACTTTCTGGCGAGACCACAGAAATCCCAGCATGAGCACTGTGGACCCCTCCTACAGTTTGAGCTCATGAAGAATCCATTTATTACCTGGCCCTGGCTAAGCTATGGAAGGTGACTTCAGGAGAGCAGTAGTGTGGCTTTTTGACCCAAAGCATGTGGCATCCATCTAATTTACTGGTCCTCTGGTTTAGACCCAGCTTTGAGGATTGAGGGATTCTCCCATGAAGTGAAATTTTTATGGCTCAGCCACATTTTGCAACAAGCCTCCAGCTTGTCTGAGATTCCCCTGTCAAGTTTCATTTTTCATGCTCTGTGTGCAAAAATGATACTTAATGGCGGAGCCTCTCCAGTGTGTGCACAAGCAAGGAGTAAAGACGACAGAACATGCAATCCATAAATAGAGACACTTTAGAGGCTCTTTAAACATTCACGCTTTTTGCATAATTGATGACTTTTCATAATAGATATGGATGATAAACAGCCTTAAATAAAATGAAAATTTATCATTGTCATATCATTTATCAGCGTTATGTTAAACTGAAAAGTATGGGGAAAGTATTAGCATGTACTCAAATGAAATCAGTGGAAGTGAGAATAACTCAGGGGCCGCACCATTGAATTCATCAGGGATTTTAATGAAATCGCCAAAAGCCAAGAAGCCTCACTAGAACTTGTAAGTCAGAGAAAGAATTTGTAACATCCAGGTAAAAACTCCTGGGCTTGAAGAGGGCAAGTGAATGGACAAAGTAAGGGTGCAGGCTGCATCACAGAAAGGAACAGGCAGTACAGCAGCCCCCTGGACCTTAACATTTTTCTCCATGTCCACCCCACGGGCTATGCTGTAAGAGGCAAGGGTAAACCATGGACGAGCATATCCACCATACAACATTTCATATGCACCGTAGGTCATCAGGCACCTTTGGAGCAGAGGGGAAGCTCTGTGGCTCCAAAGGGCCAAAAGCTAATCTGTTGTCCAGGGTAGATCATACCATTTAGTGCTCATCTTCTCAAAGGTAGGCATCCATGGCTAACCAGACCTCTGTGCTCTGTGGATGAGGTGGGCATTTCCAGCAAGAGATTTGTCCCACTGAATATATAAATGAGTCACGCTTTATGAGCTGCCTGTTCTTCCTCATGCCCTACGAGGAGAGCAAGGATGATTAGCCTGGATAGTTGTGTGCCTTTCAAACTCCCACAGACAGCTGATATGAATCCCACCTCTGCAAAAGACAGGGCTTTCCCAAGGGATTTTAAGTCACTCTGAATTCCTTCAAAGAGGGGAGGCTCCCATGTCAAGGAAGTAAACAAAATTTCATAGTTGTGATGGCAATGGGTGTCACGAGGCACTTCAACATCTCAGCCACCGGCTGCTGAGGAACCTCCTGTGCCCTGAAGCTTCACGTTCCCCACGATTTTTCAAAAATAATTGACAGAGGCTCAGCAGGTCAGCTAACTCTCCCAGGGTCCACCCTACTGCAGCCTGCTCGTGCAGATAAGTTTGATTTTTCCAAGTATTCCCCTGTCAGCTCTTTGCTGATATCTTTGTTGACAAGGTCACCGAAAAGACAGACCAACCAACCAAACATAACAAACCTGCCTTCAAAAAAAAGTTAGGAACCATTAAAAATAAATAAATAAATAAATAAATAAATAAATAAATAGATAGATAGATAAATCAAGGGAGTGTGGGGGAGGAGTGTTACTTTCCTGCAGCATTTTTAAACCTGTGGATGGGAAGGAAGGTTTTCAAGTCACTTTAAATACAAGCTGTGCTTGAGAGAGGAGGGTTAGTAAGTGCTTTCTCTTGCCAAAGCTGATTGCAACCTGACGAGCTGTTTCTGCACAGTGTCTCAGCCCTGCCACCAACAGAGGGTGGTTCAGGCTCCCAGACACATCCACAACTGCATGAGCCACCAGGACCCCTCCAGCTCTTCCCCTTTGGCTTTGAGGGAGCTATTTCACCTTGCCAACCACTCCCTCGCCTCTGGGAGTGTTGCTCCTTTGCCACAGCCAGCAGCAGCAGAGGTTTTACCGCTCAGCCCCAGTGTGAGACTGGAAGAAAAGCTATTTATACCTTGAGAAAACTGGGGTTACCATCAGTCTACATGGTTTCAACAGGGCGTAAAGCACCCCAGACAAGTTTCTATTACTCCCTCTCTCTCTCTTTTATTTTTTTCCTTAACTAAATTTGCAAAGCCTGTCCCTGACCTCCACTGGACTTTGCTGCTCCGACTCCTCGCAGCCAGGCAGCCTGTGTGGCATCCTGCTGACTCCGCTCTGGCGGGGGCTTGTGCCAGCAGGTCCTCCGGCAGGACCAGGGCCTGAGAGGACAAAACAGCCAGCCCAGCAGGCCTGGCTCCCAGCACCAGCCCTGAACTCTTGTGCAATCTTCCTTGAAACCAATTCAAGTTGGCCGGGAACAGAGCGTTTGCACATGGCCTGAAAGCTGGATCAAGGACTATAAACAAAAGGAAACAAAAAGAGAGGGAGAGCACTGGGTCCCACGGTGAGGAGGAACGCAAGCATCTGACCCTGGTCACGGTGTGCTGAGTGCTGTGACGACCGGCCAGAGGAAGAGGGGAGGCAGGGTGCAGTGGGAAATCAGGGACTGGGACCGCCTCTGCTGTGGGCAGGAGCATGGGGCAGAGGTGCTCATGGCCACATCAGCTCCATACTGAAGAGCTGCAAGCACAGGGATGTGGAAGAATGGAAATGGGGTAAGGAGGTAAGACGACACTCAAAATAGAAGCATAGAAATATATTCCTCTGGGGACAATTCAAGCTGGCGGATGAGGAGCAGGGACATCCCTCCACCTCCAGGTGAGGGTGCTGGGGAGAACACATGGATGAGAACCAGCTGCAGACTGTAGCTCCTACACAGCACCAGGGCTGTTCACACCATTTTTCTGAAGGCAATGGAGGGAAGGAGACTGCTGTATGTGAGGTGTACTTGAGGCAGCTTGGTTATTTTGACTGTGCAGGAAGTATTTGCACCATCCAGCTCAGGCAGCCAGGTATGAGGCACCCTGTAACTGCACTGGTGATGCTCCCCCAGCGGACGGGACCGGGACTATCCTGTGCACACTGACCTGTCAGTTCGCCTTTTCGGAGTTGTACAGAGAAGTTCCTCCACCCAAACCTCTTGCCTGCTCCTTTGCAGGGAACATGGCCAAGGAAAAGGCTCTGTGTGGCCAGGGTGTTTCTATGCCTCAGCAGTCCTACTTGGCTAGAACAGCCCCTCCAGGCTGTTAGTAGTCGGTGTAAAATAGAGGATCCCTCCAGCTGCGCTCTGCTGTGCCAGCCGCTGAGCTCACCCTCACTGGCCCAGAGCTGGAGAAGCACAGAGCTGTCGGGGAGCCACCGCTGCAATAGCCTTTAGAACCTCAGCCCCACGGCAGGGAGCCTCTCTCCACCCAGAGATGCTTTGGCTGTGTCTGGCAGACTCAGGCTGATATGGGGCAGACGGCAGCAGAGAGGAGGAAAGCAGTAAATGATTAAAGGATTAAGACTGAGCGATGGAGAAAGTGAGAAGGGCTCAACACGTCTAGTTTGTCTGGAGGAGACTAGAGCCCACAAGCAGCTGGCAGGTTGGGAAGCAGGCCTAGAGTCTAGAGATGAACTGCTGAAGCCAAATGCAGGGCAAGATGTTCTTCCTAACAGCAAAGTGCATTAGACAGTGATGGAGTCTCCCAAAGGAAGCCCCATCCCTTGAATTGCTGGAAACAAGGCCGGGCCAAATACTGGATAATGTCCAAGAGGGGATAACTCTTCATCAGCAAGGAGAAAGCGATGAATAAAATGAATACCTGGGTCTTTTCCATCTCTGTGAATATATCTAATGTACTCACTCTTTTTTCAGTGTCTGAAAAAGAGATATAAGTGCCTTTCCTGTGCCATAAACACATCTCAGTGTGGAGCCGGGATGGTCAGAGGCTTGGGTGGAGAACATGATGCCATCCCCTGTGGTGCCCAGGAGCAGAGGAGATATGCAGCTCTGACCTGCCTCTCGTGGAAGGGCAGCCCTGCAAGCAGGCAGGATGTGGGACCAGCACCTGAGTTTCTCTGCCCTCCAGCACTGCAGCAAGCCCCTAGCCCACAGCCAGGCTTGACCACAGGCACTGCTCTGCTCTGCAAAGCTCTCCCTGAACTGCTCCCTACCTGCATTGTAAAGCTGTGGGCACGGCTGACACTCGCCTTGCTCCCTCAGCACAGCTGGAGGTACATTAATTTAATTCTTGGTGTCCTCTTCTTCCTGTGAAAACCCAGCACCTCTGGAAACCTGTGCTTCCCCAAGGAGACCCCTCACCAGCTCCACTCCCTCCCCAGGGCATGCTCACACACCCCCTTCCCCAGCGGAGGGCAGTCCCCCTCCTGGGAAAGCCACTCACAGCATCGCATCCCTACAGCTGATTCTGTAATTATTTGATTGCTGTTAATTGCTAATTAATTCCTGAGCTGCGTTATTAGCAAGTGGACCATGGTAGCATAGCTGCCACCAGCCACAGCACCCGGTAAAATCACATACCTCATCATGGGGAAGGGCGCTACCAAATTTTTTAGGCCGTTGCCTAGATAGCCATTAACAACTGGTGAAATCCCAGGTCCCCACACAACAAGGCAAGTCCTCTCAGCGCCGTTAGAAAATCCTATTTCTAGTGGGTTATGAAACAGAGGTTTTGATGTGCTGCCAGGTTTGATGTGGAGCTCTGGGAGCTGAACACTTGCTGTACTGTCAGCCGCTGGCCGAGTGCCGCTTACATAAAGCTTTCCTAGCAACCCTGCTTTGTTGTCCACGTCCATCTGTCCATCCGCCCGTATGTGCAGTGGAAAAACTGAGCAACTCAAAGAGGAACCGGACCAGCCAGCTCTTCCCATGCTGACAAACACCCAGTGGTCTGCACCCAGCCCCGAGCTGAGGAGCTTTGCCATCACTGAGCAAAACCTTCACGCAAAGCCCACCATCCCCTTTGGGCCCCTTCCCCAGGTCTGCAGCAACAGAAGGAAGCGAGCATCACATCCTGCAGCCCGTGCCAAGGAAAACAGGAGCACTGCCGGGAGGGAAGCAGGCTCGGGGAGCAGGGGCTGGCCCTAGCCTCCCCACCAGGGGCTGCCCATCTCCTGGTGGGGGGTGATGGTTGGCTGCTGGTACACCTCAAGGCTCCCCTGGGAACGGGGCATAGCTCTGTAATTTGGCTGGCAAAGAGAGCAGGCAGAGAGAGGAAAATGCCTGGGGGAGAAAATGTCCAGGATCAAAGTACTGGACTGGTCTTTGAGGGGAAAGGCAGAAAATTTAGGGGTTTCTCGTGCACACCTTTCTCCCTACTACCCTCTAGGGCCAGCAGGAACTGAAAAAATCCCCTAAAATAAAGTCCTTCCTTAACAGAGGGTGCTTCCCTCCCACACCATCCCGTAGCAGCCCCATGGGCCCCCGCACACCCTTGCACCCAGGCTGGGCGGCCCCAACTCCTCCGTTTTGGGGGGCTGCTCCCTGCTCCCGGGGCCTTTAAATCAGCGCTCCTGCCAAGGCAATTTCTCCATGGAGTTTCATAAGGAAGCACATGACGAGGGCAGTTGGAAACCACAGCTCTGCAAATGCTGATTACAGCCTACTGAGGGAAAGGAGATTTTTATCTTGCAGGAATTCAATTATGAGAAGCAAAAAAAAAAAAGAAAAAAATATAACTCAGCACGTCTGGCTCAGTTCGCCTGAGCTTGCTGCACTTCAGGGGCTTTAATTTAACAAGAAAGGTGTGCAAGCTTACCTAAACTATTGTGCTCGTCAGTGTGTGCGCAGTGGTGGTTTTCTTAAGAGGAAAAAAAAAAAATAGAAAAAAACCACCCCCAAAGTCACCCTGCTGGCAGCTGAATGCAGCAGGGATGATGTCATTGGAACAGTTGGAGGAGAAAAGAGAAAAACAAGTCTGTGTGTGCTAATCCTGTTTGCTGCCCTAAAGGGAATGGAAAGCCGCCAAGGCGAGGAGTTCTGGGAAACCATATAAGGGTGCCAAACAAGCGCCGCCGCCAACACGGGGAACTGACATCTTTGTTCTCCCCAGCTCGGCAGCCGGCCAAGGGCCTCATTTCGGCGCTGCGGCATGATTACACTGGACATCTGCCAGCTGAGCGCTCTGAGCCCCTTTTCTTCTCCGTAAGCTTTTTGCCAAACATGTAGCAGTTGCCATGGCAGTTGCAAGTAAAATAAAAAAAAAGAAAACCCTACAAAAAAAAAAAAAAAAAAAANAAAAAACAAAAAAACCAAACAAACCAAAAACCTTGCACATATAGATAGAGGGAGATAAAAAAACAACAACAAGAAAGCGGAGGCACGCCTCGCTCCAGATGTGCCACATGTGCAGATATAAAAAGCAAGCAGACCTATTAATCAAAGGTTTTGGGGACGGAGGAAGGGCGAGCGGCACAGGCTGCAGGGTGACGTGAGGATAAAACAATAAGTGCAGAGGCACACGCACGTCGCAGCGGCCGGGCGGGCGGCGAGGGGCTGACCCAGTGCTCTCCTCCCCTGCCCACACGCAAAACTGCAGGCAAGCGGGGTTTAAAATAGACCAACATGGTGGCACTTTCACTATTGCTTGCCTGCCTGTCTGTTGGTTTGGTTTTTTCCTTCTCATGTTAGAACAAAAAAAAAAAAAAAGAAGAAGAAGCTATTCTGAGGATGAGAAGGGGGTTATTTATAAGCTCTGCATAGTGGAGGGAAGCAGGCAACCCAGATCAGGTTGCGTTGCAAGGCGGAAAATCCCCTTTCGGCCCACGGTTCAGGCCAAATTATCTTATTTCAAGTTGTGCCCTAAACAGTTAACAACCAGCCACCCAGTAGTCCCATGTTTATAACAAGTATTCCATTTAACTAGGCAAGTGCTGCCAGACCCCGATGGGCAGATCTACGCACATAATAGAAGAGGTGTGGCCCCCGCTCGCTTTCTTTTTCCACCCAGAGAGGCACGGGCTAGTTTCATTTTCCAAAGCATCTATATACAAAAAAGTTCACTGCCCAGTGAGACGGAGTTCATCCGACTATAATCAGGTTTCTTCTGCCCACACCCACCCCGCAGGCAGTGGGACAGCCACTGGGCGATGGTGGCTGTGTTCACAGCCAGCCCGGCAGCTGACACAGCCCCGGCATGTTTGCAGGTGAGGTTGCGGTGAAAGGACAGATAAGGCTGCCTGGGATGGGATGCAACACCCAACCCATCCCCAGGGCACCTTCTCTTCAACCCCTGCCTGCCCCAAAGACTGGGGTCACTTACAGAGCACCAGGTGCCACCGCACCCCAAGGACATCCCCAAAAGGCAGGAACTGCTGGAGGCAAACTTGGTCTCACACCCCATGAGCAGCAGCGAGAGGCTGCAGGCACCCAAGGACAAGACCGCCTCGAGCAATGAGATGCTGGGAAGGCAAACAGCCCCCAAATGGCAAGTCAGGTTTGGCCACCAGCAGCCTATGGCAGCTCCTCCGATGGCTCCACTGGAGCCCTGTGGGTACACAGAAGAAGTTGGCTGTAAAACAAAGGGGACCTGCAGTCACAGGCGGTAGTGAAGGGGACTGGGCTCTCACCTGGCCTCACTGCTGCCCTCCTGCATGGCCATAAGTCATTTACCTACAGTTTTCTTCAGCTTCCCATTTGTGAACAAGACGATGGTTTTCCTTCAGTATCTCAGAGATGGGCTAAACATTGTAAATCATTAATGTCTGTAAAGAGCTTTCATTTCCTCAGATGGAAGCTCTTACTGATGTGTGTGTGAGGTATTATTAGGGTTATTATTGCTAATAAACAAGGAAGGCAGGGAAGTTTTATTATTTGCTAGGGCTTACATGCGGCATGAAAATGCAGAGTTTGGGGAAGATGCTAATTTGCCCCACAACCTCTTTGAGAACTCACAAAGACGACTCCACTGGCACTAAGCTCAAAGACGGGGTCTGAAAAACATGGGGAGAAGACTCCCCGGTATCCCAGTGGGTTGACAGTCCACTGGAGACCTATCAGGAACACGGGAGCCCTGGGACGCCAGCAAGCAGAGTTCTGCTCTGTAGCACCTTCCTGGCCTCCACCATGTTTAGTGGATGCAAAAGGTGATCTTTGCCCTTTCATTAGGTGCCAGACTCCTCCCTGGGGTGCACCTCAATGTCTAAAGCAAGGGCTGACATTGAGGCATCATATCTAGTAGTCCGAGCAGATGGGCCCCCCAGCTTTGTAGAGAAACTGAGGCTCAGTGTTTGCTGAGCCAAGAAAAGTTGTTCTCTTGCCAGAGTGGGAGGGAAGGAGGGAGGGAAGGAGGGAGGTACCTCTGCAGAGTCATTCACCCTCATGGGCCAGCGCTGGTCCCTGCCCTCGCCTGGTGACTGCCCGGGCCCCTCAGGCACCAGGACACCCCTTACCCTAAGGGGACATGGCATTGCAGTGGGCGAAGCCATTGTTCCCTGCATCAGTGCTCATGTGGGCTATGTGGGCCCCCACACTGAGACTCAGCCTCTACCCAAGCAATAACCCCACACTGCCTGGTTGTTACTAACTGGAGGGTTATAACCTACCAAAAACTTTGCCAGCACATTTTCATATATTAGAGCCTGGCTGTAAAAAAGAAATTTCAGGGCGAGGGATTAACATTACTTGGTTCTGGCCAAGTTAATAAAATATGGTCTGAGTTACTGCCAGGCTACTTAATTCATTTTTATTCAAAGTGGCTGGGTAATTTCCCTGAGGCTGGCTCAGTGGGAAGCAGAGTCAGTTCTGGCTTTGTCAGCTCCTGCATGTCACCTTCCTGGCTAGCAACGGTGGTGGTGTCCCCACAGGGTTGGGAGAGTGGGAAGCAGGGGTCACCCCTCAAGCAAGGCACCACATGCCGGGGGCTGCAGCGACATCCATCTCGGCATGGACCAGGAGGGAGCTTGGGCTGCGGGCACGTGACTGCACAGCCTGCCGGCTGCTTGTGATGCTATGGATGGCACCAAAGGTGGTCTCCACAGCTGCCATTCCTGCAGGCTGGCCCATGATGGCTGGCGTAGCCGTCAGCCTCATCACCATTGAAAAGCCTTGGCCTTGTGCCCTAAAAGCCAAGCCCCACTGGGTCATGGCAGCAGGCACACTGTGGCCTTGGGCAGTTCCTCCCTGCCCTGTGGGTAGGAGGGGAAGGGCTGAGCAGCTTTCCTCAAGGGGGGTCAACCCTGACTTCCTTCAGCATGGTTGCAGTGCCCTGCACAGCCAGCTGCTTTAAAGAAAACCCTCCATCCTCGCCATCTCACACTTCAGCTTCAGTGGAAGCTCTCCTTCTCCCTGGCATCCACCAGGTGACTTTTCCCCACCTTGTTTCTAAACTCAATTTAATTCCTTTACCCACCTGCATGGCAGAACTAATCACTGGCAGGCATTATGCTGCCTGGTACCAAAATCAGCGTGCAGGCACGTTTCTGCGTGTGCTCTGAATCATCATGGGGCTCCAGAGCTTTAAATGGGAAGCAGAATGCACTGCTTTCTAGATAGAAAAATGAAATTTTACCCAGTCCTCTTGCTTCAGAAACAAGCTCTGAATCATGCAGAAGGCAAGGTGCCAGAAGCATCTCCATTCTCATCTTGGCTCCACTGCTTACTCCCTGTGTGGCCTTCAGAAAAACTCTGAGGGGGTAAATCCTGGTCCTTCCTCCTCCTCCCCAACAGGGCTGGGGCAAGGGAGAGGTCTAGGGGCCGCAGAGCTTCATGCACCGGGAGACGGAGGAAGAAAAGGCTTCCCATAAGCAGTGATACCACACTCCCTGGCAAGACATGGCTCTTCTGCCTCTCGCCATCCTCCCAGGTTCCCTGCAGAGGAGGATGCTTCCCGTGCTGGTGGGTGCTGAGCAGCAGGGCTAGGAGCTGCAAAATTAACTCTGTGAGGCTGCACACAACAGCTTCTGAGCTCAGAGGTGGAGATCCTCCTGCTGCATTAATAAAAGCACAGATTCTGAGGTAAATAGAGTGCATTAATATTTATTTTAGGAAACTTGGAATCATGATTTAATACTGAAGAAAGAGCTATTCTTACATGGCACTCAGAGCTTCTTCTAATACAATATTTCCTAACTTCAGACGTGGTAACCCAGTAAGCTCCATTACTGCACTAATACTATATAAAAATGATTCTTTATTATAAATCATACCGTACACCAAAAAGGATATAAATAGAGCCCCAGTGCGGCATTGGCATGCCTCATATTTCTCTTGGTTCACATTAAATGAGCCACTAAATTACAGTGTCCTTCTTTATAATATCATCTTCCAAAGCCAGGCATTTTGTGTGTTACACAGGGCTGCTATAACAAGAGAAATTAGTACGGCTGGTTTAATACAGCCAGGTCTGCCATGCGTGTTATAGGAGAGAGTGTTAAAATGGGCCAGAACAAGCAATTTCATTGTCCTTGCAAAAAATCCACCACTTGGAACGTGATTTGAGCAGGGCTTTGCTAAAGCCTGACACACAGCCTCCCCAGAGGGCTTTAGTCCCCTTTAGCTCCGGCAGCAAAAAGGTGAGGGCAGAGTAAAGGACATCCCACCTCATCTTGCCACTGCTGCTCCAAGGGTGTGCAGTCCTTGGATGCCCTCCGGGGAGCCTAGGGGAGCTTGATGGTTCCCTGGGGAGAAGAAGAGGTGCTAGAGGGGCAGGGGGTGGGGGGAATGCCCAGGGGCAGGGGGACCTGCCTTCAGACTGGGGTCTTGGTTTTGATCTGCTGATGATTCCTCTGCTAACAGCCTTGGAGTTAGTTGTGATTTAGGTGAATATGGATGCAGGCAGATTCGGGTCCTTGCTGTGTGATGCTGGTAATTATTTAACTTCCCTTCTCCCCAGAAATGGGGAGATATTTTGCCCACAGGACTGATCCCTGTCTGTTTGTAAAGCATCGCAAGCTTCTCCCTGATGGTTGATGGTACAGAAATGCATGGGGCTATTGTTTGTACTCCAAAATACAAATATAGCATTCAGATTGTGGGGATCCAACTTGACTGTCATCTCTAATGATGGTAGCTAGTCGCACCAAAGAAGAAAACCCTCCTACAGTCCTAGGAGCTGCACATGCCTTCAGGGACACTTAAAGTAATTCAGGTCAAAAATGTAGGTTGTTTTATTTAGCAGACAAAGAGGTGGGGAAAGGAGGAGAGGGAAGAAGGAAACAGGCTGCTTCAAAAATAATCTCCTTAAAGAGCTTTTCAGGATTTCCCCCCAAAATTTAAAGTGAAATGGAGCTCTCTGATTTTCAGCATTTCCTTGCAGGCCTTACTAGGTCCCAGTTCATACTGGCAGGGATCCAAGCCAGTTCCCCACAGTGCAGAGATCATGGTTAGCACATGGATTTCATGGCTGGTTGTAAGGAGCAGGGGATTTCTTGGACCAGTGTCCTGGTGAAAAGGAGCTACCAAATCTACCCAAGGGCGGCAGCTGTGCCAGGGGTAGTGTAACAGGCTGGTGAGGAGGGAACCTAAGTCAAAACCACCCAAGTGTTCATTGCCTGCAGAGCTGGAATGCTTGAAGGAAATTTTCGAGCCAAATTGTCTGTGGCAAGGAAATGTGTCCCCTTATGCGCATTGGGAGTCTGCAGGCTCTGTGGCCTGTAAGGATGCCTAGCAAAGCAAACTGTGCCATGAATAATCAATGAAAACTAAAGGTTTCTATTACCTGCAGTGCTCCATGACCATGTGAGATAATATAAAAATGGCAAGCAGCCTCCTGGAAGTGAAATAAAACCTCTACAGTGCAGCCCTTGGCATCATACCCTCTCAGCAAAAATCCCGAAGCAAATTAAGGTTATGCAAGCTGTGAAATACCCAGCCTTAGCATTGAATTCAAGAAGCTGCCAGGACCACATCTTGCTTCTTCCAAAAGTATCCAGCTCCTCTTGGCAGGGCAGGTTATAAATCCCCTGAAATTTAACGTGCAGACCCCAGCGGTGGGGAGGTAAAAGGAGCAAACTCCAGCCAGATAGCTGCCTCCCCTCCAGCACTGTGGGACTGAAGCCCGAGCCCAGGGAAGTCTGAAGGGACCTCCGTCCCTTCCTCCCAAAAAGAGAGGTCATCTGACAGAGAGCACAGCACTCAACCAGCACCAGCTGCTACCGACGGGTACACCCAAGCACCCTTCCAGCCCTTCCACTTCAGCTTGTGCATCCATGGCTGGTGGCTCCTTAGCAGATGCACAGTCATCTATATGCATGCACATCAACCAAAATAATGCTGGATTTGGGCAGAGTGCTGCATGAAGGAGCGCTTGCAGGACAAGGGAAGAAAAGGTGAGTCTGAGACCAAAACCTTTGGCCTCTTCCACCTCTGTCCTCCCCCAGCTCAGCCCCTGGAGAAAGGCTCTCACGGTGCTGCACTATCAGGCAGTCATTAGTTTTGAGGCCTTGGGTTGAAAATTTGTCATGCACAATAGATATGAAGGCAAGCACACGTGACGTTGTAATCGTCTCATAAGGGTAAGGCTGAAATCTGATGTCTTTAGCTATTCCCAAGGCAGAGCAGGGCATGACCTGCACAGCCTGTGCCACAGTCCTGACTCCCTTAGAGCCTGGAGAGTTTCAGTTGGCCCGTGACAGTGATAAAGGAGCACACAGAAAAACATGATGCTCTTTGGGTCTCATAATTCAATACAAAACCATTTCTGTCATTTAAGAAACATTTATTAAAAAAAAAAAAAGAAAGAAAAAGAAAAAAGAGATGATGATGTAGCATTTATCACAAGGAGACAGTGATATGCTGCAATATCCCTGGGCAAAGGTTACATTAAAGGATGGTGCTATCATCATTAAGGTGGTGAGCTAGCATCTCTTACAAGACACATTTTTCTCTTTCCTCCTTAAAAATCAGCATGCAAAAGCAGAAAGTTAGCTGTAACATTGATAAAAGAGGTCTGGTCCCACAGTGGAGTTTTTGGTCAGGTTTAAAGTAAATCAAATATAACACCTTAAAAATAGCAGTGTTCAGCAAAGCCTGAGAAGTCTCAGTGATTTCTTTTCTACTTTTTAACCAGAAAGACAAGCAGGGGAGGGAGGAGGAGCAGGAGAGAGAGAGATTAAAACAGCTTTAATTTTAGGACTCCTCTCATCAAGAGTTAGTATGTGACACCAAAAATGAGTCCAATTAAAAATTTTTATAACTTAAAGTTGTTTAATTAGCACCTTCAGAAGTTTCCCGATGTTTCCCTGTTGACTTCCCCTCTCCTGATGGGCATATATGTGGTGGCAGCAGGTCTTGGAGCTGGGAAGGTCAGGGCTGCTCCAGCCATACCCCAAACCTGGATTTTAGTCCCTTGGGGGCATATCAACCTCCTCACAAAGCCTTGGGTGATGGAGGGTTTTCAGAGGCTTCCAGGGGCACTGGAATTCTCCCCTTCCACAACCTCCGATGTTGAGAACAAACAAATGAGATGCGAGATCCAACTTACCCCATCACCTCAGGCTAAGGAGCCCACCCTGCAGGGGCACTTGCTTTCCCTTCCAGCACCCCGTGCTGGTGCTGGATTTGTCCTTCATATTGTGGTTTCCGCTGTCACCTTGGAATTGCTGGGAGGCACAAGATTGGCCTCAGCCGCTGTGTCCCACACACAGCACCTGTCCCACCCTGGCTCTTGTACAAGGCAAATGNAAGAGAAGAGAAGAGAAGAGAAGAGAAGAGAAGAGAAGAGAAGAGAAGAGAAGAGAAGAGAAGAGAAGAGAAGAGAAGAGAAGAGAAGAGAAGAGAAGAGAAGAGAAGAGAAGAGAAGAGAAGAGAAGAGAAGAGAAGAGAAGAGAAGAGAAGAGAAGAGGGAAGCCCTACACCCTCCTCCCATCTATTTTGCAACCTGGAGAGGACAGAGAGTTAATGAGTGATGCCTCATCAGGACTGTACATTCTGCTTCCTGCTAAGAAAAGCAGCCCCAAAAGGGCCCCCTCCCCAAGCCACTACCTGCACTAGAGCCGGAGATACTCCTACAGACACAGGCTGGGGATGGTCGGGGGAGCAAACCCTGCCCAGCTTCTGTGTTTTGATTTCCATGGGAAAATGCTCTTTCCTTTTGGAGGAGTCTGGGAAGCACAGAGGTTCAGGAAAAAAATGTGGGAACAATGACATATTGTGACAGCCATAAGACAGGGAGCCTGGCTAATCCGGGAGGCAAAGCAAGTTTCAGAGGTTTTCAGCTCTGCCCCTCTAGGAGCCACAGCCAGACAGCCAGAGCATGGCTTTTGGTCACAGGTCATCATGGCCCCTGAACCAGCAGTGGCTGTTTCAGTGGGGCAGAAGCATCATTGTGGGGACCCAGCACAGAGGAGTGACTGCAAATGACAACTCATTTTTAATTTTTTTTTTCCCCCTGAGTCTTTTAGAGATGGCCTGGAAGAATAACATCAAGAGCTAGCTAAGTTTCAAGGAGCCCTGACTCTTCCTGCCCCATCATCCGTAGCCCTTTTGTAGAGTTCACACAGAATATCCTTTTTGCTCACTTTGATTTGCCAACAACATAACATTTGGAGACACAGAGTCAGAACTAACACCTCATCTTGCTGACTGAATGTTGATTTAAATAGGATGGAGAGTATGTAAAAAATGGCCATGCTGGATCAAACGAAAAGCCCCACCTTATTTTCTAACAGCTTTTGCCTCTGTATAGGCATCACATCACGTATACAGAATTGCGTTTTGAGGTCCTAAAAATAATTAATAATAATTTGCTTATTAATTATATATTTCTGTTTATAGGCTATACCTACACAAGCTACAGTGCCAGGCCATTAGACATCAAAGGCTCCATGGTGCAGGCAACCTACAAAGGAGAAGTCAACGTGATTTTTCCAGGAGCTCATTTCACTATAACAACAATAATCATGACTTTACATAGTGCCTTTAATCCAGGCTGCCAAAGCACTTTGTTCTCCGATTGAGAAATTACATATAAGATAGGATTCAATGTGGCTATTATTGCCATGCATTGGGAGGGTCAGCCTCCAACGATATTCAGCAATTCAAACAACAGTTTATCCACATAAAATCAGAGGGAAATTTTAAGTTTGGGAAAGAAATTGTATGATCATTTCAGAGAGGATTTTGCCAAAATAAGTGGAGCAAACTAATGGTCCTTATGTGTGAAAAGTGCTTTAGGATCTTAAATAATACTGGGTAGTTAGGACATCACTGCAAGTGTACTTGTAAGGAAAGTAGCTCTAGTGGCACAGAGCATCAGTGCCCACCTAAGGGAACAGTGTGCTCACCCAGGCTGGACTACCCACCCCGCATTTGGTGTCCAAAGTGACCTGCAGTGTGGTTCCCACAAAGGACATGCCAGTGGTGGAGGTGAGAACAGTGTCAGTAAGACCTTGGTCCTCCTGGTTGGAAGTCTTCCCTGAGTTACCTCTACAAGAAAGAGGCAAAGCAAGATGGAAAGGATAATTAAAACTAAAGGAGGAACCAAAGTACAAATCAACAAAATGGATCTAAATAAAGTAATACAGGATCTGAAGTACAATACATAGGAACTGCAGATCTTTTTTGGTTACTACCGAGGCTTTAGATCTCCTGGAAGTTCATGGCTTACCTTGGAAATCACATCACATTCACCAGACCTGTTGACAGGGGGA
>VXBW01001679.1:290207-303949 GCA_013400375.1 Thinocorus orbignyianus | reverse complement strand
CACTGCTGGCTCATGTTGAGCTTCTCATCCATGAGCACTCCCAAGGCCTTCTCCTCAGGGCTGCTCTCCAGCCATTCTCTGCCCAACCTGTATTTCTGCCTGGGATTGCCACATCTCACACGTAGGACCCTGCAGCTGGCTTGGTTGAGCTTTGTAAGATTTGCCCTAGCCCGGTTCTCAAGCCTGTCCAGGTCCCTCTGGATGATATCCCTTCCCTCCACCATGTCGACCTCACCACCGAGGTTGGTGTTGTTGGCAAACTTGCTGAGGGTGCATACTATCCCACTGTCTATGTCTCCAACAAAGATGTTAAATAGTACTGGTCCCAGTACTGACCCCTGAAGGACACCATTCATCACCACTTGGACATTGACCTGTTGACCACAAGCCTTTGAGTGCAGCCATCCAAACAGTTCCTTATCCACCGAGTGGTCCATTCATCAAACCCATGACTTTCCAATCTGGAGACCAGGATGTCATGAGGGACAGTGTCAAATGCTTTGCTTAAGTCCAGGTAGATGAAATTTGTTGCTCTGCCTTTGCCCACTAAGTTTGTGGCAATATCGTAGAAGGACATCAAATTTGTCAGGCACAATTTGCCCTTGGTGAAGCCATGCTGGCTGTCTCCAATCACCTCCTTATTTTCCATGTGCCTTAGCAGAGATTCCAGAAAGATCTGCTCCATGATCTTGCCAGGCCCAGAAGTGAGACTGACTGGCCTATAGTTTCCTGGGTCCACTTTTTTCCCCTTTTGAAAATTGGGGTTATGTTCCCCCTTTTCCAGTCTGCAGGAATTTTGCCAGATTGCCACAATTTCTCAAATATGACGGAAACAGGCTTAGGAACTTTGTCCACCAGCTCCTTCAGAACCCGTGAATGGGTTTCATGAGGTCCCACAGATTTATGCGCCAAGATCTTAAGAGACAAGTTCCTGTAAATTATTCCTACCTTTTCATTTACATGCTGGTCCTCACCTTTCAGATGTCCAGGATCAAAGTTATTTGCAACTATTTTTTTCTTGACAACAAATTAAATCTAGGAAACTGATGTCTACAGTGAAAATAGATTGTTTCCTTTTGCAAAGCAATAACACCAAAAAGTCTTGGTTTTTTCTCCTAAAACACAAAAAAGTTTCAAAGAGTTATTATAGAAAAATAGTAGCTACACATCAAAACCACCGTCTATATTTTCTAATGAGGACTTGAATATGTTGTCTGGCTTGTTTAGATTAATACACATCAACTTTACACAGAGTTTTAACAGATGCCATGAATCCATTCAGCAATATCCATTAATTTAGCCAACAGAGGCAGATTACAGGAGAAGGAATGACCTGCTACCAGGTAAGCAAATTTATAGGTGACCACCTATGCAGTTACTACAGACAACCTTCCTGGTTCATGCCCTAGTGCATGTGACCAGACTCACATTTCCTGATACACTTTACCCCTCAGTTTGTAGTCCCCCATGCACATGCACGTTGGGAACACCAGTAATGCCATTTGTGCTGGCCTGACTCCACTAAATTTCGTCTGTAAGGATTTGCAGTCCCACTGCTAGCACAGTAATCCTGCTGACAACCAGAAAGGAAACACTTCTGACACACCTTTTGCAAAACCTGTGCTTTTTTGACCCTGAGCAACGAGGGTCAAAGTTTTCCATTTTGCTTCACAGTAGCAGGGACAAGTTACTTTGCAAGTTTATCTGAATTCCTGATTTACCAGGTGCACAAGGCTTTCATGGTTATCAGCTGCATGCCTCTTTATGTGTCTCATTTTGTTTGTATCCTACATGATTTAGACATTGCAAGATTTGTAGGCAGTATTTTACTACAGCATGTATTTTGGCATGCTAAAATGCTCCTGAAACAGTCACTGTTGTTGGCAGCCAGACGTGTGTGCAAACTTCCCCCCTTCCCTGTTGCTATGGCCAAAATGAACAAAGCCCTACACTAGACCCAAAGGACCTCTCCGAGAACAGATGCAGGGCTCTCCTGGCTGCCCATAAAAGGCACCTCTTGGCCTGGTGTTTGCCCCCTACATGGAGGAGCACAATGTGCTTGGGAGTTTTCCAAATACACAGAAAGTGAGTTAATGCAACTATTATCCCAACAGATGGGTATAATTCCAAGCAGATCAGAGGTTGTGTTTGGACATAGTTGCTGGCAGTAGTATGCCCAACTGGGAGAGTCAAAAGTGTCTGCCAGATTTGAGCATTCTTGCTTCTAGTTAAAGACATGCCTTGCTACTAATATCACTTTTTCTGAACTAGATTTGATTTAAGATGTTCAAAAACCTTTCCCATGGCTTCACAAAAGCATTCCTTATCTCAGGCCTAAAACATAAGGCTCAACAATGCCAGGCCAATGTGAGTTCACAGGCCCTCGACCATCTTTTTATTCTTTCCTTCCCGCATAAATTCAGCTGGATATGTAGCTGGGATGAATTTCACTCTTCTCTAGTGACAGGAACTGTAAGAAAATTTGGCTCCTACTTACGTGGATGTGTAAGGTAGCGTAGACTTCCCACTGGCAATCACGTGCCAAGGATGTACCACAACTCCACAGATGGCTAGAAGGTGGGATGTAGCAGCATGACAGCAAAATGACAGACATGGTTATGACCACTGTGACACCGTTGTTTGCATTGATGCTGCACAATGAACCAACGAGATGGTTGTGATTCAAACTTCTGCAGTATCTATTTGGCCACCTGCTTTGCTTAGCTCTCATTCCGCAGCCATAACACTGCTGTGTCAACGTCTGACTTCCCACATCTGTGGCTGACCTAGGCAATCATTTCTGCCAGCCTTGGTGCTGCCACCTCAGAAAGGTTGTAGACCCCAGCAGAAAGAAAACTGATGACACTTGACTGTACATAAAGCTGTGTGACATAATCTTCCCTTTCTCTCCTAGGGATTTTGTCCATTACTGTTACTTTTGCACATCACTGGATTTTACCTTTGATCTTTTACCAGCAGCAACTGCCTTCAGAAATGATTCATTAATGAAAGTGTCTCTGCAGTAAAATGTCATTCAGTCCTAGCGTATGATAAAAAAGCATTAACTCAGTCACAGAAGCCCTAGTCTACCCACATGTCTCAATGACTCAATCCCAAATGACAAATCTAGAAGTCTGTCATCTTTCAGTTGTTTCCAGCTGTTCATTCTTGAATAGCTGTTTTCCCTGAAATGTTTGTCATCTTTTCTATGAAAGTCACCTCCCTTTTAACAGTGTCTTTGTATACTTTGAAAGAAATTATTTGAAAGATACTACAGCACAAAATTAAGAGCATACATACATAATTGGAAATATCTCAGTGATAACAGGCATTTTTATTTTTTTTCTGCAGAAAGGTCAAGGCAGATGTCACTCACTGAAACTGAAATTGCAGCTCAAATGTTTCATGCATCAAACTGATTTGAAACAAACTTTCTTTATTTTAAGGAAAGTCTCTCTGTAAATTTAGATAAACCATGTGCACGTTAGGCAATATTACTGCTTTCAAAATATGCTGGTTGTATTTCCCATTCATTTCCACTAGCACAGGCCACTAAGTACTTTCCAAATAAAATCATCAAAAGCTGAATCTAGCAGTTCTCTGTAACAAAAATAGCTTAGAAAGCAATAAAAATCTCCTGTCTGGATATAAAAAATACATGGTTTTTTCACTTAGTTGTATCTACTGCTTTCTTGATCTTTTTGTAATGTCCTGTTAAATTACTCAACCGGGAAACTGAGCACAGACATTATTAAAAGCAGGGTTTCATTTTGTGAGGACAGGTCATAAACGGAAGTCATAAAAGCAGTAATGCAGAGCATACACAGGATTTGAGATAAAAACTTACAGAAAGTGATAGCAAAAAAGGAAGTTAAAATGCCCAGGTATAGGCACTATGGTGTTGAAGTCGCTGGTAAAGGAAACTGCTTTCAAATACTTCTAATTACAACCAAATCCCTACTACAGTGGAGCACAGGATGGGGCTCTGGCAGGGAGTGTGGTGGTTGTGGAACAAAAGAAGCAAACAGCCTGTATCAATAAACAAATACTAGGGCCTAGTTTTTTGCATGATTTAGTGAACGCTCTGCTTGACAAACATCAAGTACCCTGCCTGTGCCTGTGCCCTATGAATGCCCAATATTCACTTATTTCATCTCAGAAAGGGAAGGCAACAAGTTGAATTTTGAGGTCTGACAGCGGCACGTGACGCATTACCGCAGCAGTACGGCAGGCACCCAGGAAACTAGGAGGGGGATAAAAAAGCTTCAGAGGGTCACAAAGGCTGTTTGCTCTCATTGCTTCAGACCAATGCTGCAGCACACTCCTGTTCACACCACCGGCCAGATCAGGGACATGTTGGCATGTCTGGCTTCTCCTAGCCAGTCCAAATGCCCAGTCCTCACAGCAGCGGATTAGGAAATGGCAGCAGCAGCTGGTGCATAAGCAAGTCAAAAAATTCATGCATGACCCTGGTTACCTTATTTCCAATGGCAACTAAATTGCACACAGTTATTCCCCCCACCAAACATTTAGCTAAGGCATTGCTTTGTTTTGAAGAACAACTACGTAAGTAGTCACGGAAACAGAGCGATGGAGGTCCTTTCTATTACAGACTAGAAAATTGGAGCTATAGATAAGAAATTATCCAAACAACATAGCATAAAAGTCTGAGTACCTAATAAATATTTTAAAAAGAAGTTTAGTGTAATTATCTCATGTATATATTGCTATTTGCAAGTACAGTGTATATATACATAAAAGTAAGCACGGTTCTTTTCAACAATGTTTTAGATCACACTCAAAATTTTACTAAAATAAAACAAAAACAAACCACAAGCATCTGCATTAATTTTGATACTGAGTCTCAGTAAAATTACCCAAATTCTAGAAAGGAGAATTAAATACAGTGAAATCTACTCAAAGAGTGGAGGCTTGTTATAGGTAGATTTACACACGCAGAAAACCTGTCTCTGACAAAAGGTCTGGAAAAGAATACCAATTAGGACAGGCTTGCCATTAAACTCTCTGCAATGGTGGAGAGAGGGGCTGACAGGTAACTGACTTCATCTGTTGCTAAGTAGTTTGCAGTTAGTAAAAAATTTCCCTTGCTTTTCCTCACAGTTAACACCAAACCGCAAGAGAGTTATCACTTCCATCCAACCACGAGTCTCATCCGTGCTCTTCTCTCCCTCCTGCAAGAACAAATTCAGCCTGCCCTATCCCCTTCCTGCTCAATAGAGACTTTGAAATAGATCACTAATATCCGTTTTTATTAAATAAGAACTCAGTTACAGAGGTCATACCCTTTTCCCCAAAACACTAATCCCCCAGGCTCTTATCACCTTGTTAAATGTTTAATGTTATGAGCATGCCCTGGTGAAAGCTGGGTCAGGTCAGCAACCTCCCCAGCAGGAGAAGAGGCCAGTTTTAGAGATGTGATGTACATCCCTTAAGGGCTGCAGGGGAGGATGACGCAAAACAGCTGCTAATATACCATAGCTGGGTGACAGCACGTTCTCCTGGTACATATTAGTCTTCATTTTTTCAATTCCTCTTACTTTGTTTTCTTCTGTGTAAGTATATGCTACTTAGTATAGTCCAAGAAAACTAAACAGACAGATCTACAGAAATTAATGCATCTGCCTTCGGCTATGCAGACACGTACAAGTACCATCAGACTTTTAGTTAGTAAATAGTCAAAAACTCACAGACATACTGTCAGCACAACCCCGGTTTTAACGCAGAAGGGGAAAGACAACCTGGAACTATGCCAGTTTGCATGTTTGGTTTTAGGTTTTTTCCCTGCAGGAAAGAAATATATGGAAGCTAAGGACAATCTTGAAGAGATTCCCATTAGCTCTGAGAAACTCTCCTTGTCTCCAGATAATAAACCGCTTTCATTTAAAAAAAAACAGGTTCACAAAGTTGTTTTCAGCCTTCCTTGACTGGGACAGTGTATAGGTACAGAAAGATGAGGTGAAAAGTGTTCTTACTTTTAGCTAAAACTATTCTGCCATTTCACATTAGTGTCTGGCAGACTTAAGAAAGTATTTGTGTGAGCTGAAAACTAACAACTGTCATGCACTAGGTTTTAAGGATATCTGCAGTTAAATGACAAAAAAAACCTTACCCAAACGTGAAATGAAAAGTCAATGTGGAGGTCCTCATTCATAAACCTTAGGATTTTTTTTTTTTGTTCTGACAAACGTAATAATGAGAAAAATTTACCCTTTCCTAAAAAAATCATGTTTTTCTTTCCCCCCAGTCCTGAGCAACCACAGGAATGAGGACATCTGAATACGATTGGTTGAAGGGAGAAATCCACATTTTTTATCATGTATCTTACCCAAACTGATTTTCTCTTTCACTTCTGATTTTTCCCACATTTCATCCTCAAAATCCTATCCAGAGTTGTTTCCTTTCCTTACGTCCTGTTCCCATTAATGCCCTTTCTGTGCCAGGAAGATGGCAAGTCACCCTTACAAGACCAGAGAATCAGAGAACAACACAGACAGAAAGGGCCTGGAAGGGATTTTTGGAGGTGACCTGGTCAGATCTCTCCTCAGACCGAGGTAAACTTACCTCACGTTAACAAGGGTCATGTTCTGTTGAGTTCTGAGTATGCCCTAGGATGAAGAGTCCACAACCTCTCCAGGTAGCCTCTGGCAGTGCTTGACCGCCCTCATGGTGGTGGGAAAAACCAAAAAAACATCTGATCAGAATTTTCCCTGTTGTGGCTTTTGTCTACTATCTTTTTTCCTAACCCTGACACTCCAGCTAACACAAGAGAAAGCAAAAAGCCCAGAGCCCACACTGTGAGCGAGACTGAAATGAGGCAGCCAAGGGAAGTTAAGGATGCATAACGAGTTCTCCCATGAGGAATTTCCAGTCTCAGAAAAGCTGCAATGCCTTGCCTGAGGCTTATCCAAAGGTTACAGACTCATATACCTTCTCTTACTAGTTTCCCAGGGAGTTGTTTACTTTTTTTTTTTTTAATAGTCCAACTGCACTTCCTTCTCTGACCTACTAAGGACAAATTATTTGTAACCTTCCTGACAAAATGAAAAATGAATGTGCATTTAACTACAGGGAGTCAGTATGTGATGATCACAATGTTTACATTGGATTCTTTCATTGACCCTAGTGTTCACTTTGTCAAAGGTACATTATTTACTTGAAACTTGCATCATGTAAGTCAACATGAACATATAGGTCAAGACAAAATCTTGAGAATGTTATACTACTTTTGTGTTACAATATACTTCCATTCTCGGGAATTACTCTACAGTACAGGGTGGGGTAAAAAGCTAACCTGCAGAAATGTACAATGCCAGTAGTAGAGCATTTTATGAGAAGGCAAACGAGCACCTTAGACTCAAAGAGATCCGTAATGCAACTGTGCACGCAGATCTTCAAGAAAGCAACAGAAGTCATATCCTAGAGGCAGTATGTGAAGCAGTACCCAATTTAAGCACTGATTAGAAATTAATATGAAAGTTTTCTGTCAAAAAAAATGTCCCAATCTCATGTTTGATATTTCCTTCTCTTCTCAGAAAAAGGTAAGGAACAGCACATCTGAAGCAACAGCTTCTTAATGAAGAACCATTCACTTTGCTGAGTGAACGTAACCAAGCGCACCTTCACTTGGAAGAGCATTGTAATGCCAAAGCAAGCAGGTAATGCAACATAAGCTGATGTCACTTTATTAGTATGTTCTGTGTAACTGTCACTGACAAACGCTTGGAAACAGTTTCCTGGGCTGAAGCTCAGGGGTCTTATAGCCTCCAGCCACTGTCACAGACTGTAGCAACCACGCTGAACAGCCCACCACTGATCTGGACAGGATTTAAATGACAAATTTCAGCTCCAACGCACCATCTCCTGTCATAGAATCAAAGAATCGTAGAAGGGACCTCCAAAGGTCATCTAGTCCAACTTCCCCACAGTCAGCAGGGACACCTCCAACTAGACCAGGGCTTCACTGAGCCCCACCCTAAATATCTCCATGGAAAGGACGTCAACCACCTCCCCAGGCAACATGCTCCAGTGTTCCACCACCCTCATAGTAAAGAACTTGTTCCTAATATCCAATCTAAATCTGCTCTTCTCCAACTTAAAGCCATTGCCCCTCATACTGTCACTGCAGGCCTTTGTAAACAGACTCTCCCCAGCCTTCCTGTAGGCCTGCTTCAGATACTAGAAGGCTGCTATTAGGTCTCCCCAGAGCCTCCTCTTCTTCAGCCTGAACAACCCAGCTCCTTCAGCCTGTCCTCGTAGCAGAGGTGCTCCAGCCCCCTGATCATTTTTGTGGCCCTCCTGTGGACCCTCTCCGTCAGGTCCATGTCCTTCCTGTATTGAGGGCTCCAGACCTGCACACAGTACTCCAGGTGGGGTCTCACCAGGCCAGAGTAAAGTGGCAGAATCATCTCTCTGGATCTGCTGGCAATACATCTCTTGATGCAGCCCAGGATGTGATTGGCCTTTTGGGCTGCAAGTGCGCACTGCCTGCTCATGTCCAGATCCTTGTCCATCAGCACTCCCAAGTCCCTTTCTTCAGTGCTGCTTTTTGCTACCTCATCCTCCAGTCTGTACTGACAGTGAGGATTGTTCTGGCCCAGGTGCAGAACTCTGCACTTGCTCTTGTTGAACTTCATGAGGTTCACCTGGGCCCACCTCTCTAGCCTATCCAGGTCCCTCTGGATGACATCCCATCCTTCTGGTATATCGACAACACCACACAGTTTGGTGTCATCTGCAAACTTGCTGATGGTGCACTCGATCCCTCTGTCTATATCGTCAATAAATAGAAATGTTAAACAGTACTGGTCCCAGCACGGACCCTTGAGGGACACCACTTGTCACTGCTCCCTATCTGGACCTCAAGCCATGCTGTTGTGAGGTTGCGGGTGCTCCTTCCCTTCTGCCGTCCCAGCAGCACACCCCCACCAACTCCAACCACCCTAGGCTGCGAAAGCGGCCGAGGAGAGTTGGGCGGGCGGAGGAGGGAGGGCGGCACAGTGAGGGGCCGCAGGGC
This sequence comes from Thinocorus orbignyianus, assembly GCA_013400375.1. Classification (NCBI taxonomy): domain Eukaryota; kingdom Metazoa; phylum Chordata; class Aves; order Ciconiiformes; family Thinocoridae; genus Thinocorus; species Thinocorus orbignyianus. Next base: position 294,915 of record VXBW01001679.1, on the reverse strand, counting down.
CCAGTGTGGGTGCCTGAGGGGGTCCTCAGGGGAGGTTCTGGGAGAGGCTCACCGTGTGGGAGTGTGATGATAGGGTTTTAAACTCAAAGAGGGTAGATTCATATTAGAAATGAGGAGGAAGTTCCTTCCCCCTCTATTTGAAGCTGCACGGCCCATAAAGCATGAGAAACATCAGACACTCCTTTTGTCTTATATTCGATGTACGGTGCTGGCTGCATGGTGGGGAAGGAGGGTATATCACCCTCCATATGTGGCCGAGCTCCCCTGTGGTGTCCTGGGAGTGCTGCAATGAAGCTCTCTTTTCTCCAGCGCAATTTACTTTGACCAGAAGAGGTGGAAACGGAAAAATAGTTCAAGCCCAACATTACTGCTCTCTGAAGTCCCTACTCACCAAGTGTCTTTATTGCCTTGTGCTTAAGGAAGATCACATACTCATTACGGTACCCTAAAACATCATTAAAGTGAATTGTTTTGCATAGTGGGAAGATGAGTTCAGCCTGGCATCGTTGTGGGCAAGAGCTACTTTGGAAGGCAGAAAAGAGGCCACAGTGGGTCATCACTGTGCTATACAAACAACCCAAAGATAAACACCAAGAACAGAACTAAGTACTTAAACTAGAGGAAGACACTCATAGGGAGGAGAAAAGGGGAGTACAAACTACAGCGATAAAACTAATGTTGAGAACCCAAAATTTTGTATCAGGATATTACTGAAACCAGTCCAAGTTCCCCACTTCTTCTGAGGGCAATTTGTTTAAGTAGGAAAGCAGTACTGTGGAGAAGGAAAATGCCACACTCTTAAGCTTACAATACAAGATGTGAACCAGTCTGCTGAGATTTGACAGCACACACTGTCTGAATGGTATAAAACTGCAGAGCAGTACAACTTACTCATGGGGAGGGCAGAAAGACCAAAAAATTAAAACAGATCATGCATGATCAAATGAAATCACACCCCTGCTTTCTGGTGGGCCATGAATCCAACAAAGAGTACAACCAGATTTTTCTTGAAGAATCAAGCCATAAGAAACAGTGTCCTCTCCACACTCTTATATGCCACAATGGACAGTTATAGGCTCTTCAGGAGAGATAGACAAGGCAGGTGAAATGAAGGCTTCATGTTATATGTAAGGGAGGGGTTGTATTGGGATTTGCACTGTAAAATGCATGGAAACGATGTCTTTCACAATAAGTGTCTGGTGAAATTCTCAGTGTAATGGTGTAAATGGGCATAAATTCTGGCAGGAGTGGCATTGGTTAAAGGCAGAATCATTAGAAAAACACTCTTACACTTACTATTTTCTAACAGGCTATGCTTTAAAGCCAAATTAGAATATTAAAACAGTTTTTTTCTGTTGGCACTTTCACCAAGTAGATCTAAGCTTGAAATACCAAGAGGCACACATATTATTTCATTAGATCAACAAAGTGATGGGGAATTAGACAGTAAAAGGCATTTGAGGATGTTAGTTAAAATGCCTGCTTCACAAGACAATATGAAGAGCATCAATAGGCTTAGGGCAATAACACAATTTTCATCTGAAGCCGTTTCCCATTCCATATTCTGGGAGATTTTCTTGGTTATACAGGGAAGCCTACCCTTGCTGGAAGAAGCTGATAAAGTGAAGTAACAGAATTGATGTCCTGAGGGCCCAAATGCGTCCTTGTGTCTACAGACCAGACTGTCTGCACTGAGCTGCTCCAGAGGTGAGCAGCTCCTTGGTGGGGTAAAAGATCGAACGTGTCCTCCTTCATTTTGCCTCTCTGCTATACTGCTGTATATTCAGTATCTTAGATTTGCCAGAGAATAGTGTGGTTCTATTCACCTCCTAGCAATGCACACCCAAAAAGGATGTTTTTTTCTGTTGATTATATTTGTTAGAGTACTAGTATCACCAATCAGGAATGGCAACAGGCATGTTTCACCTGTGGTTGCACAAGGCAAATTCATCCTGTATCTGCCAAAATTGACTAAAATGTAAGTTTTGTGTGTTGAAGAAAGACGGCCCCTAACATTTCATCACCAAGTAGGACATTTTATAATAGAGTATATTTTTCCAAACTCTTCATTTCTCTCTGTCACGTAACCCTGCTATGAACACAAACGGTGTCCCAGGGAAAAGCAGTGCCCCTTCTCAAGGCACAAGAATTAGCTTCCCACCTCAGCAAGAGATGCTTAGCACTACCTATGGCATCAAGCAAAAGGTTCCTAATTTAGACAACAGGGGAGCTGATCTGACAAAAATCTTCTGAACTCACTTTGCATCTATCTTCCTACATGTTACATCTTTAGTTTGGTAAATACCAAAAAATGTTAACAGCTTTGGGTGTAAAAGGCAAGAAAAAATACAGTTACTGTAAATCAAAATGCAAATACAACATAAATCCCAGTGTTCCTCATCTTGTTCAACTAAATCTTATCCAGCATCTTCTATGCATGCTTCTATGCTTGTGTATAGCTGTGTTAGGTAGGGTTACGTATTTTTTTCTTAATTCTTTCTTTTTGTTTTAGCCAAAGTCCTCTATAAAGATTCATCAGCTTTGTTCAATCCCAGAAATCTGAACACATGTTGACTGTTGAATTTGTCACTGAAAATCAATCTAAAATCATATTATACTAAGGAAACTACAGGACCTACTACAGGACCTTCGAACACACTTAAAACCAAAATTTCCCAAGGGTACACCTGGGAAGAGAGACAGAGTTAAGCTTTCTAAGCAGGAAACAGCTTTGGAGAATTGCTTCTGGAGACTTTTCAAAGCCGTAAGTGCAGCAGAACTACCAAAGGCAAGCACAGTGTCAAAGTAGACCCTTCTGTATAACACCTCACCAGGCCATTGAAACACTTTCCTTCCCAGCCATACTACAGGTAGTTCGAGTATGGGTTCAGGCCAGAGTTCAGATTATTCTGTGTATATGTGTGTTTGAATGTAGATCAACAGTCCCTGTCTATATTTTCTTTAAACTGGTTAATTAAAATCTATGATATATCATGCTTTCAGAAATATTATGACAATTTTTTTTTCTCTTGAAGGACTCAGCCAAGGTATCTTGGAACACCTTCTGAAACCAGTACTTCTGTGCATTTCATAACCCTGTGAAATGCTGATATTGGCATATGCAAACAGATATTCTCATCACAGGAGCTAACCTCTGTCCTTGTATATACAGTCGTATTTTTAGCTCTGCTGCTTATTCAAAACTCTGCTCTGCCTTTACTATGGGTGGCTTATACTCTTTTTGAAATATTCTTGCCCCACTAACTCTTTAATTTGCTACTGAATTTCAACTTAGGCATTAACAGAAAGACACTAGAAGTGAGACTAGATATTGATTTTTGTTTGATCTTTATTTGGGGGGGTTTTTTGTTTGTTTTTAAGGATGTTTTGTACAAACAACAGAGATCTGGAAGGAAAAACCCAAAGTAGGGCAGGTTTGGGTCTTGGGAACATCTCTCTGCCCTCCTTCTCCCACTTGCTTATGGAACAGCAGAGAAGCAGGGTACAGCAATAGAGAAGGACAAAAACATACACTGTATAAATTAAATCGGGTTTGTACTTATACGTTCTGCCCTACTGAACAACTCCCAGCCCTGGTAACTCATTTCCTTTTTACAGAGAGGAAATTGCCCAGTAACAAGAAGAGTGAAAAGGTGGATCATTTTTTTTACTGCCTCACAACAAGTCCTTTGAGTGATCTGAAATTACTAGGTCACAGTCTCTGGATTGAAATAGTCCAAGAATCTTGGCCTTTTGTTTGAAACAGGAGTTAAAATTTCAATGGTTAAATCGCAGAACCTTGATCCCTCAGATAGTAGCTAAGCCACAGCACGCTAACTGCAGAAAACTGGATCCAACCAACATGAATATGAAACACCAGGGGTTACTAGTATTGTATTTATAAGTACCTGTGTGGAGTCTATTTCTAGCTTTCTGTTAGTGTTTTATTTATTAACATTTTGCTTAAAATGATACCACTACAGTGATTTCAGCAGCTACATAGGGACACCAACTTTTTATTTTATATTGAGAGTTCTTTTACAAATAAAAGAACATGAGTAACAATCATGATCTAATAATAGTGATCAAAATCAGTATCCAGTGTTGTATTGATATTTCAAGTTTGTGGATCCTCTGGATTCTATTTTGTCATTTGGTGAATGGGCTTTTTAATTTATATGGTTTGTTGCTGCTTGTTATATGCAACATTGGCATAAAACAGCTTGGGGAAAAAAGAAATCAAGTTTGTTCACATTATGAGTTACGCTTTGTTTTTGTCTTGGTTGTACACTATATAGCTTGAAATGGCTGGAATATACAGTCTTTTCCATTGGAGGCAATCAGGTTACCTCGGCTCCAGAGATAATTGTTTCTTTGCAGACCTCTCTCCAGTCACCACTGTCATGCTGCAGACACTCCTCATCTCCCCCAGGCGGTTTACTTGTCTGTACAAAAGTTTCACTGTTCTGTCTTTTAGCCTGCACTTACCTTGTTGTTTCCCCTATCACCCCCTCTTTGACAGCCCAGATGTCCTTTAAGTCTTTAATAAACTAAGAATGGTCTAAAATGCAATAGAGAAATTATTCTGAATGCAAGGGCAGATTCCTTCCTGGCTAGCTGGCTGGTTCTTCCTAACTATTCCTTCAAGTGGCCTTAAAACTCAAGTTATGCATCCCACTACAGAAAAAGGGAAGGGAAGGGAAGGGAA
>VXBW01001679.1:244926-285898 GCA_013400375.1 Thinocorus orbignyianus | reverse complement strand
AACTGAACACAGTACTCAAAGTGGGGCCTCACCAGTGCCGAGTACAGAGGTACAATCACTTCCTTACTCCTGCTGGCCATGCTATTCCTGATAAAAGTCAGGATGCTGTTGGCCTTCTTGGCCACCTTGGGCACATTGCTGGCTCATGTTAAGATGACTGTCCCCCAGCAACCCCGAGTCCTTTTCTGCTGGACAGCTTTCCGGCCACTTCTCTCCAAACCTGTACTGTTGCCTAGGTTTGTTGTGACTGAAACGCAGGACCCAGCACCTGGCCTTATTGAACCCCACACAACTGTCCAAGTCCCTCTGCAGAGCCTTCCTACCCTCAAGTAGATCAACTCTCCCACCTAGTTTGGTGACATCTGCAAACTCACTGAGGGTACACTCAATCCTCTCATCTAGATCATCAATAAAGATATTAAACAAGATGGGCCCCAAAACTGAGCCTGAGGGACACCACTGGTGACCGACTGCCAACAAGATTTCACCTTTTCAATCACAACTCTGTGGACATCTAGCCAGTTTTTAACCCATTAAGAGTACACTTGTCTACAACTTCAACAAAGATGTAGAAAGGCAGTAAAGATTATGATCTCTAAACAAATTACTAATCTCTTAGATGTAGTGAAATGCCATACCACTAGCAAGGAATTCTAAGGAGACTTTGCAAAACTGTACAAAAGTAAGGTCAAATGACCTTTAGTCTGAACAAACATAAAGCATTTAGGCAAAAATAATCTATGTCATGTTGGCCTCAAACTTATCATGAACCCTGAGCTAGCAGTCAAGGCACAGAAAGGAGATTACAAGGACACTACTAGACACTACTCTGAATTATCAGCTCTTCATGCAGCAGCAATAAAAAGAGACAATAAAATATCAGGTATTGTTTGGAACAGTACTGCGAAAAGGGACAGAATGTCATTTCTCCTGTATACAAAATAATGGTTTCCCAAAGTAGCAAGATGGTGGCCAGTGTAAAGAGGAAAGGCATCTACCCTTCAAGGAGAAACTCAAAAGGCCAGGGCATTGCAGTTTGGAGATGAGAAGGCTAAAGGGGGGTAAGCTAAGGCTTTTCAAGTCTATAAGTGCACTGAAGAAGCTGATTTAAAACTGTTTGCTGAGCCCTGTGCAGGAGGGCATTCAATGACTTTCATGATCTCCCAATGTCAGTTCTGGCCCAAGTGATTCTGCAAATGTATGCCTTCTCAGGCAGGCATGCCCAGCCCTCCACAGTTACCCTCACCCAGGGATCTCCAAACTTTGTCCTCCTCTCCAGCATATAACACCTATATTCCCATATACATGACCTCATTTCTGCATAACTATTGCCTTGGAAATTAGTACGCATTCCATAAATACAGGCAAATTATAAAAATTGACCTTAATAACCATGAAAAGTCTCTCCCAATTAATTCAACAAAGTATGCACTGGTGGTTACTTATTTTTCACTAATATTCAAGATCTATATTTAGCCTTGACACATGCAGTTTTCTAATAGANTTTTTTTTTTTTTTGATAACCATCATGCTTCAATGTTAGGCCAAACAGAATCCTAACCAAACTACAAAGAATATATATGTGATAAACTTGTTCAAAGTCATGTTGGTCAGACACAGTTCTATATCCTGGTCAGGGAGAAAAGAAGCAACCTGAATAACAGCAATGCACTTTTTGCTGTAAACTTGACTTTGTTTGAAAAAGATTTTTCCACGCATTAACCAAGGTCATCTTATAAATATCCATGCTACTTCATTGCTCCCGACAGTTGTAGGATTCCCTCTGCACTGACAGAAGGGCTACTTGTTACAGACGGGTTGTTATTTCTCATATAACATTTGGTTATTAAATCAATCCAAGTGATGGTGGATGAGCAATAGTGAATTCCTACACAGTGTTACAGCACTAATGGACTTCTTAACATTGCATCTGATGGCTCAGCAAAGTACAGAAGACCTTCCGTACTTTCAAAATAATCACAAGCTAAATCTTTATGTCCTCTTTAAGGTTTCAGTGGATGTCAAAACAGTCCTAGCAATCACACAGGCAAGTGTTGCACTGCCCTGTCTGGAACATGCATAAAAAACACCATTACTTTCTCACCGTGCCTCTTTGGCTACATCTGCTGCCATTTGAAGCAGTTTAAGAGGCTGAATCAGATTATTTGTGTTCAATTCATCTTTTGGTCGTACTGCTTTTTTACTAGACCATTAAGTTTCTTCGTAAAGCCTGCTTTTTTAAAGTTCAGGTATTAAATATTTCTGGATATGTCTATTAGATTTAATTTTAACCATTCAAGGAGTTCGAGTCCTGTGTGAAATCTAATCATAGAAATTTGCTGTTATGTTTGATCACCAGCATAGTTCTTCACTCGACTTTTACTAATATTTTTATATTCTAACTCAACAGGGGTTTGCTTTCCTCCTTCAGTCCCCTTCATGCACACGTTTACATATTCCATACACATATTACATATTTGTATACAAAATATGGGTATTCTCTACTGGATATTCCCTATATTTGGATATTCATTACAGTAGCTGCTTTCTACCCATTCAGACTCAACAATCACATTGACCTGGAGGAAGGAATCTGGTTTGCTTTCCTTCGCCCTGCCTATTTTCTGTTATCTGTCATCATGGTGCACAGAGCCTATAAAACAGAATGGTGAGTCAAAATTACCACATGGACCGATTAATATTTTATAAACAGTGGTGGTCACAATCATTTTTAAATTAGGAAGTTAAATTCGTCATCATTTATTTCCCTGTGAAAAGTCAGTTCACTGTAGTTCATTTTTATGTCCTTATGTATTAATACATATCAACAGCATTAACAATATTAACAAGTCTTGAGGTCCAGCAGATCCTCAACAACCTTTCTGACAGATGTTTTAGTTTAAGGAAAAGCTGTTTACAACATACAATAAATGGAAAGTTCCCTTGCAGGCAGTGTATGAAAATATTATGCTTCAGCTACACAATGTCTGCAGATCATGTTGGCTTGAGAACTTATTCATTCAATAAGGCTACAGAATATTTCATGCAGAAGCATGTGCTACTGTTATCACAGCATTTACTAAATCTGAGGTGAGGGTTTCAAATTATGACCCTGACATCATGCTTGGCTCAAGATGTTAACACGTGCTTCCGTGAGATTACTGGTGCACTTGCAAAACACCCCCTTGGCGTGCACCAGACTCTTAATTAAGCTCTCTGCCCAGAAGCACACCAACATAGGGAGAAAGTTCACTTCAGACCATGGGAACATTTTGTTTTATCCATTTTGGGACTGGCTTTTGGAGTACAGCTTCAGTCAGCCTTCACACAGCACTCACAGGCATTGGGAAGCATTAAGCTTTTGTAGACTGTAAACACAAACCGTGTATGCATGTCTTCCAAAGCATTCATCTGGCTCACAGGCTGGAAAATGCCATTGTGTTTAAATCATTGTCACTGATCTCACACAATCTATGTATATACTGTCAATTTGGGTTAATTCACCCCTGATTGATCTGTGCATTTCACCTTCACTATATTTTGCCTACAGCCATGCTGTTGAATATGAAATACCTCTTTTGTGGGTAGTCAGTCCAGTACACAAAGGTTGGGACTGAGGGAAAGAAGGGAAAACAGACTTAAGGAATGAAAAGTGATTAAGTCTGAAGACAGTTTTATATTTTAATATTGGTCTTGGAAATTCTTTCCCACTTGACTATTTGATTAGCATGCAACACTTTATGGAGGCACAGAGCACAACTGTTCTTGTACATCAGCAAGAACCAATAGCAAGATAAAAGCTGACTAAATAATAATTGGAAAAAGACTGAAGTATTTTCTTCCTGCCAAAGAGCTCATAGGTAAGGTAGTTGAGAACATACAGGACCCAAAATCAGGATTATTGCCATAATGTAAAATGAATTCACTCAGTTCCAAAGTGAAACATTAAAGATGCTTGGACCTTTGTTATGTCAATGTAGTAATTGTCCTTAAATATCCATTGCCTTTCTTTGAAGTTGCACATTCTTGGTACTACTCAAAGGTCTGACTCCAACCATCTGTAGTTAAGGATATGAAAAGTGAGAGAAGAAAACCTGGTGGATGTCTGGACAATTAGCAAGAACCTCTACAGTGACTTTCTTATTGTAAAATAGGGACACAGTAATCAAGCTTGTAGGAGCGTCATGAAGTTTAAGTAGTAACACATAGTCAGATGGAAAAGGCTATGTAGTCGTTAATTGTTAGTGGCTGCATTACATAGCTCAGAACAATACTTCAGTAATCTGGTGGCATTTAATAGCGCGCCCTGAAAGGTATTCCTACTGAAATGCTTCTTTCTCTTTTAACAATATCTTCAGTGCCTGCAAAGGCAAAACCACTTTAGAATAGGTGATCTACATCTCTGATAACAACAGAAGGTTTGATCTATGAGAAGTAAAACTGAGTAAAGAAATTATAAGAAAAAAAAGAAGGAACTAAACTTACAAGACATTCAAAACAATGAATTTTTTTCAAGTGTGAAGGAGGATGAGATCAAAAAGGGGAACATAAAAAAAACATTAGGTTGTTGCTTTATGTAATTTTATCTTCAGTTTATTAAAAGATAGGAAGTTTCAAAATACAGCACTTGTATTGCTTGAAGCTAGCTATGTAAGATCCTTATAAAAAGCTGTAATATTTATGAAAAATTGCACATGAAAGCATTGTCCCATGAGATTTGCAGTCAACTTTCTCAACTAAATTAATCCAGCCTTTGAATTTTCACTATTTTATCAATAGATACATTCAAAGTTTTCATCAATGTCTCAATCCTCAATAGAGGTTATGAACTGAGGTCCGTGGTGACCTGGCAACACTCCATGATTCACCTGGAAGTTGAATCCTATTCCCTAGCACCAGACATCAGCCCTGTACTTGAAAGGATGATCTGCAGAGAAGCCAGCAATGCTTATTGAACACAGTGCATTGACCAATGCTTCAGGGAGAAATACGTTCACGAAGGGCAGGACCGCTTGGTTCTTTCTTGGTATTGATATGAAGAAAGGCACCGTGATACTTTTGGCAAGTGCGCATGCATTTCCACTGCAAATAGTACATGGCACCTCACCTTGTTTTAGGACGAGTGATCAGTAACATTAGCTTACTACTCATTCCTCTTCAGAATAAACTGACTGGCTTTTTGCTGATATGAAATCCATGTGTCACTGTGATATGTTACCAGGACAGTTTAAAACTTAAGTGCATACATTTTGTGTTTTACAAAGATAAGGTATGATGAAAGCAGTGAAGAAAGACAGCCTCGCCAGCACACTAGACAGCACAGACAGCCAGAAAACCCATGAATACAAAGTGGTTTCAGCTTCAGCAAAAATAGGAAAAAAAGGAAGCAGAACGTAGCTGAAGCAGTATCCCCCAGTCATCCCAGGAGATTTTTGGAAAGGTCCATGGAACTCCATACAGGTGTTATATCTGAGAAACATGCGGTTTTATTAATACATGTGGTGCATTCCCCTCCTCCCACCGTGGATATTGTCCATAAAGATCAAATACCACTGACTAGTCATTAAGAAAAAATGAGTTTTCCAGCAAGTCAAGAGGAATATTTTAGTTTTTGGTTTGTCAGTTGTTTGATGCCATGCCTTACACAATGTTTCAGAATACTTACAAGGGCTATAACCTCCACTGGGTAACATGGGAATGGTAAAACACAAGAGAGAATCTCCAGTAGTTAAGTGCAGTTAAAATAAAACCTCAGGATCTGGGTTTTCATCATACTTTACCTATTCATTTTTGTACCCACAAATAATGATGATGTAATTCCTATAATTTAAATGTCTGAGTACTTTGCCTGCAGGCACAATCACATACTTAGATGTCTGGCTGATGTCAAGCTCCTTCCTGATGTTCACATTTGCTGATGCAAAAATAGAGACTATTGTTTGAAATCTGCCTTTTAAAGTGTGTCTTGTCAATGAAAGGTAACATCTGTTATAGCACATGCCACTATCATACAAATAGGGAGGTCATGAACAGATCTGTACCCATTTCTGCAAATGATGCCAAAATATGAACCCTTGAAAGACTGTACTGTTTCCACAGTTACCTTTTTCTTTCTTTCACCAGTAAAAAAAATTTTGGCTGCAGACTGTCTGCATCTCAAAGAATTTGAGTCAGTATTTGAAGGCAATCTGAAGCAGGAAAAGTCATAGTCTTTCACTGCCCAGTCTATGCCATGGGGTTGCTGGAGCTGTGAAACAGTTCACTGAGCATTTTTTCTTATTCTAAATAAACACTAATTGGCACAACAGTTCAGAAAATATGTTTTGATTGAAAAACAGCTAAGCAAGAGCACAGAAGCTGGACTTGATGATCCTCTTGGATCCCACCCAAATCAGGATACTCTAAGAGATAGGTGAACATTATGTGCTATTATGTCAGGGACAGGTCACGAACAACCCTTTAGAGACTTGCGTAATTATTTGTCTCAGAGGAAAATATTTTCACCATCCCGTGCTTTCCTTGTTTATATACATGTTTTCCTACTGATGTTTCACTTCAACTTATTCTTATTCTGCTTTTTCTTAAATATCCTCATTTCAGTTGCTTTTCTTCCATTAAACATAGGGTGAACTAGAAGAGAAATTGGAGGGAGGCAGGAGATGACCAGTAGGCATTTGAGGAGGCAGAGGCTGTAGTCTCTGGCAAGAACATGAGGAGCAAGAGGAAACCAAGTTCCTGTCAGGAAGTGTATTTAGCTGTGGCTGAAGTATGTACAAGGTCTGGGACTTCAACTTCACAGACTCATTCAGCTCAGGTTTCCCAAACCAAAAACTGGAACAGCAGAAGTTGCAACTGGGAAAAGTCAAAGTGTCAATTTGAAAGAGAGATGCCTGCTGACTACAGCAGGTCAAGAGGCATGATCCCAAGGCTGATGAAGCCAAACCACGTGGCAACTAGCTCCTCAACTAGGTCCTGAAGACAAACCCATGGTAGAAAACTGACTCATCATAAAAAGGAGGATAGGCTGTGAAAGATGCAGATGCCAACTCTTATAGGGGTCATGGGTCTGTACAGAAAAAGCACATGTGACCAGAAATGGGTAAGGTCAGGGTCCAGATGAGTAGTAGCCCCAGTGGTGTCTTGAGAAGGACCCCCAAGAGCTTGCAAAGGGCCCCAAGGATGCAGCTACCACAGGTGGAAAAGCTGGGAGTCCTCAGCAAGGACTGCAGAGCAATGTCAGTTCAGCCAGGAGGACAGCTGCTATTTCAAATATCCCAGGTTAGCTCAGTGGGCACAAGCTGCAGAGGGAAAGCAATCACCCAGCTCTGCAACACACATGGCACAGCAGAATCAAAATAAACTTCAACTAAATGTGCTCGTACATAATGTAATCCCATGGCTGCACATTTCCCCACGGCTGTTGTGTAGAAGCCTGCCAGCAGTAGCTCCAGGAGCTCCCAAACCACAGTTAGATCACATGCAGATGTAACCAAAATCCCATAAGGGATTATGCACCTGGGTGAAAACTGTGAATGCTGAATCACCTACACTGTCTGCACAGCAGTTTTTGGTACTGACACAGTACGGACAAGGACAAGGCCACTGGAGGTTCAGGAAGTGCTGGCAGATACACTATTTGAAGTATCACTAGAAAATGACTCTCTAATTATAATTAATTACACAAATTAACAGAGTGAAAGAGTAATAATTCCAGATGGAATGGTGTGAGAATGCAGCTGCCTGCTACAGGTTTCATTTTCATTTATTATTCTCTATAATATAAAATAAGTGGCTAGGAGAAAAATAGAGTAATTTTTCCCACCTGTGGCAAGGAGACAGGTTTACTAAATCCTATATGAAGAGCTGAAAAGGTTCAGCTTATACATACATTGTAGAAATATCTTCAGTTAACATCAAGATAACCACATCTTGGAATTTATACTAGCGGAGGAGGCTAGACATATGATCTTGGTATGACAACACCTACAATGGAATTTATTTTGAATTACTTCAGGGTAGAGCTCTTAATTAAGTTACAAATTGGATGTGAAGACCAAATGTTGGCAAAAATAGAATTTTAAAAATAACTTTTAGGGAAAATGACTAATTAAAAGCAGGGGTGAGAATTTCAGAGGCAGCTAGTGAACTGGTTCCCACACATTTCTAGGAGCTGGAAAAGGGATGAAAACAAGAAATCTGTAAATTCTAAATGTGCCAGAGAAGAAACAGGAGCAGAAATTGTCACTTCGTCAGCATGTCCCAAACTGGTGCAATTGCAGATTACAGACTACCATCAAATATGGTTTCCTAGTCTGATCCTGTGTTGTAGGTGGGTGACCCGGGCATCACCAGCATACCACATTGCATCCTGCTGGGTGGTGCAGTTCCCAGCTGCAAACCCAACAGCAAAGCCAAAACACCAGGAGAGAAAGAAAGTCCCAAGCAGTGAAATGAAGCGTGTGCAGTGCAGGCTTTCCAGCTGGCAGGTGACATGCAGGGCCAAAGAGCAGGAACCCTTTTTGCCACCTTCAGGAAACCATGCCTTCAGGCCACCCACAACAATCCCTGCCTACTGCAGATTGTACAAGGACTTGCCCTTAGGCCACCTAGTCACCTCTGCAAGTCCTTCTGCAGAAAAACTGACTCTGTGCTAATACTTAAGAGCTAAAGAGCCCAAAGAGGAGCCTCTTTAGATGACTGGGAAAGGTGATGTGTGTGGCTGATTGCCTGGAGTGCAGGGCACCAAGCCTGTCCCACCCTGCTGTTCAGAGATTGAGAGCTACAGCTGTATCATCCTGTCCCTCAGCAAAGCTGACTTGACTTCAGTATCTGAACATAAAACTGAACTGCCCATGTAGGTTTTCAGGCAGTGGGGAACTGCCAGACAATTAGATGCTTGCTCCCAATCTCTGTGATGCGCTTAGGCATGGCCAGCCCCTTTTCACAGTCTCTTGACGAATTATCCTACAGTGAAAAATAGATGTGAAAAAAACCTACCTACAAACAAACAAACAAAACCCCAAACCAACTGAGATGGAGCTATTTGTTGAAGAGAAGGCTCAAACCTTGTGGAAATATTTTTTATGATTGTAATGTACTCACCTTCAGTCCTGAAAGACATCCACTGCACTTTTCCTGAATTAATAAAGAGGCAGATTAAAGTATTCAGTGGAATACTTGAATGTAGGTAACATACCATAATAATCAACATCCAATAACAACAATAACAATGAGATCTGATTTCCTTCTGTACCACAGGTACATCACTATGGGCACCTAGAAAGACATGGCCTCTGTAGAAAATAAAACTGTGCACAGACTAAGAGGCAGTAAGAAAGAAGGAGAAAAAGAAGCTGTGGGTAAAATCTCTGAAAGGTGCCTAAGGGGGTGACTAATAGATATGGCCAGTAATTTTGTTTTCAATAGGAAATACAGTCTTAAGGAAACCAGAATTTTCATAAACATCAACCACAGTGAGAGAGAAGGCCATCTTATTCCTCAGGAAATGCAAACTTAGACACAACCCAACTCAATGGAGAAAATAACGGCACAAGACACGTGAATGACAACTGCTGAGAGAAAACAAGGCCTCTTGGAATTGTGTGGTTTAATTTCTGAAATTACTCAAAATTAAATGTATTTGTATACTTTCCACAGACTAAATTGAAGCATCTAAATTACAAATCATTTATTCATAACTTTTCATCCCACAACAAGCATCTTTTTTTTCCATCTTTTTGCCTTTGTGGAAGGGCTGTCCTGTATCACACAGGACAGAAATTTTGGTTTTGACTATGTTTTATAAGACTTAAAGAAACAATTTTCAAGAGCGCCCTCAGAGAGGGGTCTAACAGTATGGCTTATATGAGCACTTTTGTTAGCAGAAAGGGAACAGCAGCACCAGAGGGGTACTAGAAGCCTGGAGTACAGGAGGACCCCCTCATCCAGGAACAGTGCCCACTTGAAGCACTAAGCCAACTTTGGCATTATTCTTAGATTACTTTCTGTGGGATTTGAGCTTCTAAATATTTATCTTCTGTTAATTGGGAGAAGAGGGCTGGCAGCTGTGCATGGGGCAGTGCAGTGGCACAGGGACCTGCAGTCCTCCTGCACCATGGGATGCTCCCTGTCTCAAGGCTGCTGGCTGCCATGGAGTCAAACGGTTTGTGAGATGGGTACTTGGTCCTGAATGTGAAAGGGAAAGGGAAACCGGCTCTGAAAAGGGGAATTGTGGGAAACATTCTGCATATTACCACTCATCCAGGGAAGTGGTTGAGGCATCATGCTTGGAGATATTTAAAAGACAGGTGGACATAGTGCTTAGAGACATGGTTTAGTGATGGTTTTTACTAGTTAGGTTGATGGTTGGACTCGATGATCTTAAAAGTCCCTTCTGACCTAGACAATTCTATGATTCTATGGTTGTATTTATACACAACCCAAATCTTGAAATTTAGTTATGCAACTTCTTATTTCCCTGTGTGTAACATATTTAACATATTTAAGAAGATCCACAATCCCAAGTAAGCAAAAATGTCGGGCTACAATGTACTATTTCAAAGAAAGGTATGCAACCCTGACAACCCTGGGGCTACACATTACAAACAACCCAACACAATGCTAATTTAGTCTCTGGCAAGATTCAGATTCCCTTCCCCAGCTGGATAAGTGCATCCCAGGATAGAACTTGCTAGAGAGAACACTGAAATTAGCTTTCATCAGTATTTATATAAAGTACTTCCATCACTGATACTGCAAACTATGAGCAAAGGCACCTCATGTGATGTGTGACTGAATACCTCCTCCAAGTAATCACTCACGTTAATTTCTTGATTGATGTCCTGTATTTCACTCAGCCTCTTGAATGAGCATGTCGTGCAGCTTCCGCCACATTTCTTGACTACTGGAACAAGCATATGTGTCTGACAGGTCTAAGGGGCAGACATGAAGTAGAAAAATTTATAGAGCAATTTGTTGCTGCTACAAGAAAATAACATGGTTTCTAACTTCAGCAGTTTTTTTCTGTCCCTAAAAGCATAAAGCTAGATGTCCTCATTATCAGGCTATCTGAGAAAACCAGTAAATGAGCCGAAATGAAAGACGGTCAGCGGAAGAGAGGGTGGTAGAGACTGCTTCAAGTAGGACAGAAATAACTTGCCTTGTAAAGTGTGTTTTCATCCACAGAAATATCCTAAATATTGAAATTAATTGGTTCTTGAGCTTTTAGGATGCCTGGTCTTAAGATCTGGCCTTGGGACAAACACAAGCACTGAAGTCCTACATAGCAAGCAGGTCTCCTTTTTTTTTCTTTTGGTGAGACATATGAAGGTAGCAGCAGTCTCAACGACACCAATCTCTCAGTGCTACGGGTAAAAGCATCTTGCTGCCTCAGGCAAGCCGTGGAGGCATAATTGCTCAGTCACTCCAGTGTCATCACCTCCCACGTCTCACAGCTTTGTCATCATAAAGTCTAGATCTTTGTTCTCTGCCAACCAGCACAAGAGGGTACACACACGCACACACACAAAAAGAGTAGCCAGATTTCTACTATAATCTCTTGCCTTTCAGAAACACGAGTTTCCTCATATGCCGGTCTAATTACAATAGGCTGCCTCAGCTGTTTAACCTGACACAAAGCTGTGTTAAGGCAAAATGCGTTATGCAATTTGCTGCATCATCCAGGAAATCTGAAGACAGAAAAAAGGAACTTGACCATTGGGGGTTTTTGCCTTGTGTTAAAACTACTTTCAGATCTTTAGGCAGTAAAGCAAATAACTCTTAATCCATCACAATCTATGCATCACCTTTACTAAAGCTGTCCCTGCCTCTCCACATGGTCCTTTCCAGTAGAACAGCAGCTCATCTGTAACAAGTAGCATTTTTCACCAGTTGTGATCTGGACACGGCTCTGAGGCTGATCCTGTCACTCTAATTCACACTGAGTAATACTCCTGACTCAAGGGGGAGCAACCCCAAATCTGTCTGTACAATTACATTACTGTATTGGATGACTGGATCTCAGCAGTATGATAGTAACGTGTTACTGGTTATGCCACATACACACCTATTCCAAACGCTCTTTTTACTTTACATTCAGGACTATATACAGTATGGACTAGTAAGCCATCCAGTTTCTGTTAGATTTTGGGAGTTTGTGCCCTTCCTAGCATTTAAGACAGGGCCAGGATTTTATTTTACATTGCTACTTTGAAAAAAACTATTAATTGCATGACATGCAATTAAAGATATGCAATTTCGCCAGAACCCAACAGAGTATATTTCCCAAACCAGCAGGAAAAAAAAAATGTAGCCCATTTTCACATGAAAAACTGTTTGTCAGATGTACATCTATTTTTCCTCCTTTAGAAATAGATATGCAAAACAAATTCCAGAATTAAAATGATTGTGCCTATCTTTGCATTCATTGCTTATTTTCCTTTTCTAAAGTCTAGCAAGTTCCAGCAAGATACTATGAACTGACTGACATTTCATCATGTTTTCTATTCAAGAGCAGTGGATAAATTTACATTCTTTTTCACATAGCGAAGACCAGAGCTGGCACACACAGTCCAGGCTGGTTTTTTTTTTTCTTTCCCAAGGAGAGTGCAATTCTTTTTCTCGCCAAGTGTGAGCATCATCTCCTGTACCACACCAGAAATGGACAGAAAACTTCTTCCATATAAAAATTTTACTCTCTTCTCACTGTTACTTGTTCATAAATGTGGGTTTCCATTTCTCAGAGGGAACAACCGTACCAGTTTGTCTTCAAGGCAGGTTATTCTGCTAGTGGGGGGAAAAAAAATGTCTGCCAATGCAGTGGTAAAACAGGCTGCCGTGTAGGCTACATGAAGTGACTGAGAGCCTTCCATCCAGGTCCAGCAGAAAGCAACCTGTCTCAAAAAGTTTGCTTGCTTTTCAGTAGCAATGGCAACAAGTGCAAAGGTAATATGCATGGAGAGTCTTCTTCTGAGAACAAACTTTTCAAAATACTTTAGAATGGTGCTGTGGGGCACGTGCCTGCCTATGTCCTACCTAACTTGCAAAAACTATGAGAACTTTGGCTTTTCCAGATCACAGTTCACAATCTTCTGTCTTGTGCCAGCACTAGTGCTCAGTGACTTCCTCAAGCTGCAGCCACTCTTTGAAGCAACCTTTGAGGCTGGATTTTTTTTTAACTTGTGAGTTCAGGTTTCCTCCTTAGTCCCTCCCTTCTCAAAAGTTGAGCCAGTCTTCCATTCCAGCTGTTTTCCTTTGGTAGACAGGCTGCACCAGGAGGAATGAGGCTGCTAACAACATTTGTCAAACAGGGTATGTGGAGCTCTTGCTTAGAAGCAGGTGCTGCTTCTGCTTATTCATGTATCTGTTCCTTTAAGGAGTCTTAATTTCTTTGACTTGGTTTCCTTTCTGGTATCTCTACTTCATCTGAATTCATAGCGATTGCTAATTCAGGGTTCAAGCTTCTTTGCAGAGGTCTCTCTTCTTTCTGGCCCTGAGCTAGAAATTGCTACCCTTCACAAAGGCTATAGAATGTTAGAACGTCAAAATACTAAAAAGTATGTAAAAGTCAGGTATACCAAGCTGTTCTTTACGCAAGAGAAAAAGCAAAGCCTGCTTTACAGAGGATTTTCGCATCTCACTGGGGTCTCAAGGATCTGACTGATGACAGATCAGACTCAAGCTTTTCCAAAGGCTGCAATATCCCCAACCTTGCTATCACCTGCCATTGATTGTTAAGGGTTAATTAAGCTCACAATGCTGCTTTTGTCTCAGCAAAAGCGACAATATAATAGTCTCTCCTTTGTTCTCTGCTTACTTTCACCAAACCTTTATACTTTCTTACGTCTCCAACAGCACTATCAATCTTTCACATTAGCTCACTTACAGGTAGGTACCCAAGTGATTAATGGAAGACAGATGGCACACACAGGTTGCAACCACAAAAGCCTCATTTCCTTAAGAGAGCAGGATTTAAAAAAAAAAAAAAAATAGACTTGTGGTAGAGTCACAAAAGAACAAACCTGCTTTACCACTGTTATAAATCAGTAATTATGCATTATATAGCATCTACAGAAATCATATGTAAAGCACGCCTTCCCCCACAGAGGAAGGACAAGGTTCACCAACATGTTCAGGAACATAAGGTATGTCAGGATTAATTCTGCAGTGTCCTTCTTTATTGAATGATTAAACCCATACACTGGGTTACACAACCATTTATAAAATCTTAGCACAAGCTAAAATTCAGTGAATGTGTGCTTAAATGAGAATGAAATTATGGTTGTGAAATCTAAGAGAATATATTTGGGTTTGCACATGGGAAGAAACGCCCTCAGAAAATTAAAAAATAAATATTTTTTTCTTGTGAAAAAATGATACTTATATGGATACTTTGAGTGTCCAGGCCGAACAGCACCACTTCAGAACCTACTGAGTTCTGAAGTACTGAACTATAGTTCCTATAGTAGGTTATGTCTTGGTCCCTGGCATAAGAAACTGTTTGGACTCAGATTGTCTGAGTCCACTTTTGGTTTCATGGCCAGTTTTAAATCAAAACAACCTCCTTCTCTTGGCCAGACACGAATTGCCTACTGTGGCCCCTGTAACTGGTGGACAGTTGCAGGTACAGACTTACACCATGCCCCTACATCTCACCAAAACATTTCCAAATATGATACCGACTCTGCACAGCTTCAGTCATAATGAAAAATGCGTCTTTCTGCAATGGAGCTACAGATAATGCATAATCACCAACTTTTTACACCTGAGAAAATAGTCTTAGTACTTATATTCAGCATTATAGTTTCCATTGCTCACACTGGAGTAAGCCATTACAGCACTTAGATTTTCTGCCACCTAACAGTAAAACTGTCTAAGACACTGAGTAGAACTAACAGTGAAAATAAGATGTCTTCATGGACATGCCAATATGCTTTAAATTTTTTTCTTGATTCTTCTGAGTCAGAGCTGGAGAGGCCATTTTTGCAAGATTTGCCTAGTGCTTTTGCACTACAGCCAGATAGCCAGGAGGATACAGAGGTTGCAAGCAAGTATGCTTGAGCACACGGATATGCAAGAATGTAGACAATGATGTAGACAAGAGAACAAAGTGAACCAAGCTGGAAAAGTATGAAGTGCAAGTTCAAGGAGAGGCAACAGAATAAGTTGTATAGAAAATAGAAATTGATTTGTAGGGAAAAACATAAATCACAAACAGCAACTACATAATGAAAACACTTGTCTCAGAGTTCCAAGCCATTTGGAAATTAATATTTCTGCCAAACTTGCGCTCCAACTTCATCTGTTTTCAGAAGATATAAGAGGTTTCTAGGAAATGCATGCAAAAGTGAGAGAAATAAATATTGTATGTACAGTTAGAGAAGCCGCGTTTGGATTTCCAAATGTGAGTGCAGTCTAGGACCATCTGAAAGCACAGTGTGGTGTAACAGCCATCTCATCTAGTGTCGCTACCGGTCATCTCTTGAGTTTCCAAGAAATTAGCAATATTTTCAGGAAACTGTAATTAGCAAAGGAGAGAGGAAAAGGGGCACAAAAAAAGTAATTTGATCGAACACAATAACTCTCTAGTATCCATTCACCACTCCCATCATAAATTTTTATCTGAACTGGGCACTTTAGCCCACAAAGCTATGCTGTACTCAAGTTCAGACTTATTAAAAAATGGTGAAAACTGCATTATAGTTTAACACAGTGAAGTCCTTACTTTCTGGGAAAGATGGGTGACCAGGTGAGTGCTTTTCCTTTTACTTTCAAAAGTGATGACACAAGAGCATTCTTGAAGAAAGTAGAATGCATGTTTTTTCCCAGGCAGAGCTCTTACCATCCCTGACAGCATCTCTGGAATCTTAACCAACAAAGCTCATGAAATCCATCGTTTGTGAAGAGTTCATACAGACCGAAATGGGGAGCTCACTTACCCTCTCACCACACAGACACACACACGCACAACCCCAACTGGTCATGCAGAGTCATTCCATTTTGAGAAGAAACTCCATTCACTTACTTTACAAACCTCCAGGCTATATTCTAGTAAGACCTTTCTTCCTACACCTTGCAAAAACATTCAGAAGCACAATCATTTTCTTTAGTAATATCAGTAGTTAAGCATATTGGTAGTCCCTTTCCTTTTTCATTATCTGCAATGTATAATACTGTGGGCAAAACCAACTAAAAAATATGCAAAAAAAAAAAAAAAGTTGAGGAAAAAATGCTTTAACATTTTGGAATAATTCAGTATTTTGCTCAAATTTTAAACAACTCTTTTCTCTGCTTTTTCTTCACCTCCCCAGTAAAGTTCCAATAAATTAACCAGGATGATCCCCTTGTGACAAATAACATCATATTTTAGCTACAGTCTCAACACAGGAGTACTGCTTGCTCAGGTATCAGAGACAGCAATGTGAAACTAGTAGCCAAGCCATCTGAACAGCCATTTTTCTTACAGATGTTGGAGAAAGTCACATTTCATATTATGGAGGGCATTTACACAGCTCTCTGATTAACTCTCACACTAAACAACCCAGATGCTGCTGCCGCACCTGTTAATTTTGCTGCTAAGAAAATTGTATATGTTTACTCATTACATGTCTGGCTCCAAAGAGAAGTTGTTGGGGTAGATTGTAACACAAGTGTACCACAAGTAACACAAGCCTACCACTAGTGCACACAGACCGCAGCACATGACAGGTCAGTAAAATTTTAACATTTCTTATAGTGTGTAGGAGTGGAAGAAAGCATCAGATTAATAAACCTGCTAATAACAAAATCTTTTGTAAGATAGCTTAATTTATAAATGCTTTTGTGACATAAAAAAAAAACCTTGAAAAAGTCCTGAAAAGCTTTTTTCTAAGATGAAGAAAAATACTGCTGTCACTAGACCTGGAAGAGGTGAAAGGCATTCATTTTTTTCTGAATTCACAGAACCACCTTAGCTATAGGCATAAATGAAATACAAAATGAGATTTTAAGGCCTCAGCTAATCACCACTAGTAAGAGACCAGCAGGCTGGAAACCCAGGCAAGGTTAGTAGTGGCTGAAGCAGAAGAGACAGAGAGAGAGAACTGCGTGATAGAGCAACATGAGAACAACTACTGTAGGTTAAAGTCATCACCAGGGCAAGATGGAAAAATATAAAGTGCAGTTGCTTTTACTAGATCTGGTAAGGACACTAAAGGAAAGAACCCTGCAGCACTGGCTCTGATTGTTTTTAAAACAATCTGTAAAACTCTCCACCCCGCAGGAAAAGAAAAATAAGTTTACTTGTTCTTGTCCAATGTTACCACAACCTGCTTTCCTTTACCATTAACGGTCAGCATAGACTTAAATTAATATCAAAAAATAAAACACGTGCATCCACAAACACTGGGCACAGCATTCTTTTTGGTGATACCCTTTCAGTTTTACACAGAGTAGTGGTATGACCTGTTTTCTCCACGGACCTACCCAATTTGCCACCTGATTGAGCCGGCAGGGCCGCTGAGTCCATTGAAATAACATCCCCCAGAACACAATCCCATCTAAAGGCCCAGATGGCTTGGCTTGTCATACAATAATGTTGCTACTCTTCCCTACTGAACATCCTCNATAATAATAATAATAAAGTTATATCACTAAAAAGCTACACCATAAAAAAATCAGTTAGCTATATTGCTAGTGCTCAAGCAACAGGTATGTGCCCATGCAGGCACAATGGGGAAGATCCAAGCCTAATGTTCAGAGTCAGATCTCCTCTCTAGCTCATTTCATTTCCTCAGAAGAATAGATCCTTTGCTGACTGCTCTCATTGGGTTAAAATCAATTCTTTTGAACTATTTGCATGCAGTGAAGGAGTCTCTGCATCCATTCTCTAGCACAGCTCACTTCATCTCCCAAATCTCACCCAAGTGCCATTTCCACATCTGGTTCTTTTGGTCATTTACTACAGCACACAGAAGGAGACCAGAAAGAGCAGCAGCACATATCAGCAAATACTTACATATGCACTCAGTGTGGAGAGTTGGAGTTACACCACCATGTACTGGTCAAAATACATTTACTAGGTTAGGAGGATTCAGGTGTTTTTCTGACTCCTGAGGACAACCATGAAGAGCTGTAAAGCCCATGACAACACAGAAACAAAACAGCTGAAGGCAGATTTGGCCTGACTGATGCCATTCAAGACAAACTGAGAAAATGACCATGTACTGAAAATTTTTTATTCTAAAACTTTTCTACCGAACANTATCCTATGCCAAAAGCATGTGAGTCTAAAAGCCCTGATTCTCTTTAGGGAGGCACTTGTGTAGCTTCTGTTTGGAGCTATTGGGGTTTATGTGTATAAAGTGCTGTGCAAGACAGTGTCAATCTTGCGGCGTAGGGCAGAGTGGTGTATAATAAATTAAGCATAGGCTTTTGTTTCTGCCACAGATTATGCAGACCTTTACAAAGTATAATAAGTTACAATAATAAATAAATATAATAAAAATAAATTATTTGTGTTATAATAATAAATAAATAGTTTTAATTGGTTAATAAATACAAACAGTGATATAATAATAATAATAATAATAAAGTTATATCACTAAAAAGCTACACCATAAAAAAATCAGTTAGCTATATTGCTAGTGCTCAAGCAACAGGTATGTGCCCATGCAGGCACAATGGGGAAGATCCAAGCCTAATGTTCAGAGTCAGATCTCCTCTCTAGCTCATTTCATTTCCTCAGAAGAATAGATCCTTTGCTGACTGCTCTCATTGGGTTAAAATCAATTCTTTTGAACTATTTGCATGCAGTGAAGGAGTCTCTGCATCCATTCTCTAGCACAGCTCACTTCATCTCCCAAATCTCACCCAAGTGCCATTTCCACATCTGGTTCTTTTGGTCATTTACTACAGCACACAGAAGGAGACCAGAAAGAGCAGCAGCACATATCAGCAAATACTTACATATGCACTCAGTGTGGAGAGTTGGAGTTACACCACCATGTACTGGTCAAAATACATTTACTAGGTTAGGAGGATTCAGGTGTTTTTCTGACTCCTGAGGACAACCATGAAGAGCTGTAAAGCCCATGACAACACAGAAACAAAACAGCTGAAGGCAGATTTGGCCTGACTGATGCCATTCAAGACAAACTGAGAAAATGACCATGTACTGAAAATTTTTTATTCTAAAACTTTTCTACCGAACAGGGGGCTGAAGACTCCACACTTCCAGAGGCTCTTTTCTTGGTCTTATTCAAGTGCAAAGAAGGGTTGTAATGAAGTGGCAAGGTATTAATGGAGAGAAAAGACAATTCTATAAAATTCATTATATCTTCCAGAAATGGACCTGTGTTTTGTTTGGTTTTCCAGGTGTAGGGTTTGGGGAAGAAATAAGGTTTTAAACCAAACCAAACAAACATATTTTTAGGAACGTTTTCTAAGCTTGACAGTATAACATTTCTAGGTAGAAGGTACAATGACTGAGGAAGTCCCAAATTTGCTAAAAACATAGAGACATATTTCCCTGCTAGGAAATCACTGTCTGCCTGCTCAGAAATAATCATGTTTGCAAATGCACAAGCATGAACTACTTCATTATTATTTTTATTTGGAAAAAATAATGATACATATTATCCAAGGCACATTTAATCTAAGTTGTCCTCCAATTCAACTAAAACTTACTTAAGAAACTTGTCATAGTTACTAACATACTTCTTGTACAGATATTAAGCATGACATAAAGGATATGGAAGTCTATGAGGAAGGCAGAGAATGGCCACACCGAGGATTTTTAAACTCATCATTCAGTCTTGTTTTAAATCTGGTCTCACTGGCATAAGAAGTTTTTAATGTAGACAAAGCAATACATCTGATTCCTAAACATCCATAAATTTAAACAGTGTCATTGGCTTCATTCGGACTTGTCAGAGCACTTTTTTGCTGTAACTGAGTCCAACACACATTTCAGGCACATCATTTTTCCTGGGAAAGAGCATGTGTCAGAGATGTGAAACTCAAAAAGATGGTCAGTTGCCTGTTACTACAGAAATGTGTAAAATTTCCCTAATGCCTTTTTCTGTGTTATCTAGGGAAAACTCTGTACAAACATCATTTGTTCTGGACTTCGTGTATTTGCAAGCTAGCTTAGCTCCTGAATTCAGTCTTATCTTAGCTACAGTATGACATCACTTCTGTTCCTCCTGTGCTAATATACTATATTCTTCCAGAAATGTTCTTGTTTCCTTTTGGTAATGGAGCGTTAGGCACTGAAGAGCTTCTCACTGCAAGGATGCATTTATATTGAAATATTCTTTCTGTGGAAATGCAATTACACCGCTTTCAATAGAAAGCCTAGCATGACATTTGATTAGAGAAATGAGCCTTTACAACTCACCGAGTCTCACAGAATTTCAATTTAAAAATATGTTCTGAGTTAATGATAATTTTTCCCCTTCCATTTTTCACTTCCTTAATTCTAAATCCCAGGCTGCAATTGAAAATCTGATAAACAACAAAATGGCAGGACACAATCAAATCAAAGAAGTAAAGTTTAAAAAACAACTTGATTGTACCATCTGACAGATGCATAAGTGTGAAGGAAAAAAACACACCAGGGAAAATATCAAATCATTGTTAAAACACCAAAAAAAGGGGGAAATCTCACTGATGTGTGAATGCAGAAATGTCATGCTGATGGTTACCGCCGGGCACATCTTCTCAGCGTGAACCAAGCTGCTGGAAAGGTGCAGACAAGAGACCTATCATTGTGGCGGTGCTCCTGATGCTCACTGCAGATCTGGGGAAGGCCTTGGCCCTACCACAGACAGCACACAGACACCAGTGACAGTGCAGATCAGTATCACCCATCGCTCTTCCCTACTGCCAAGTCCTGGTTGCAATCTCCATCTGCATGGAGGTTTAGGAGGAAGAAAGCAAGCTCCCTGAGGAGTCAGCAGCCCCAGAGCAGCCTTTGGAAGTGACACAAACCAGGGCTGTATTCACCTCTTGGTCCTGTTTAGTATTATTTCTGGTGACAGATAATGACACCAATAAAAACTGGTGTAGCCAGCCATACCTACATTTTGCCACCAAGACCTGTATTTTACCAGCAATTTTCTGCTACTTGGCACTATTCTAGAAATGCTAAGCAGACAGACATCAACACAGCAAAAATAGCAAGCAAAGCAGAGTTTAAATCTAATTAGGACAAGAAAACCAAAGATTAAGCCCTTGATCTCCAGCTGCAATACCACTTAGGGAAGCAAAAATCAAAGAAAAGTATGAGCCAATGCAGAAAAAAAAATTACTTTAAGTATTAGACAAGCTTCCACCACCTTCACTAAACCTACTGACAAGCAGAAATTGAAGCAAATACAGCACCAGGATAAAAGGGAGTATTTTCTTTCCAAACACATCTTGGGGATACAATCTGGAGGTCTGCCAGTGTGTTCAACAGGAAACCAGGTGTCTCATAAAACAACCACCTCCAAAAGTCCTGCACAGTGGCCAGCCTGCCCATGCACATCAGAGACTGAAAAAAGGTGTTGAGGATATTTAGACTCTATGTGTGATAAATACTCAGCTACTGCCATGGACATAAACCCAGCCAGCAGAGACCATGCTGTATAGGAAACATGAGGAAGTGGAAACAGTTTCTTTTATCTATTTTTATCTGCCTTTGCATTCTGATGGGAGACTTTAAAAATCAAGAAGCTGAAGACCTTGTTGTTGATTTAAGCACTCAGTCGCCAGCCATTGGAGTGCAAAGCCTGCTACCCCTAGGAAGTATTAGTATTTCTATTTTTCTTAACTACTGCTAATGATAGTCTATAATTCAGGTAAAGGCCCTGGGCTAGAAGGCAACAGATCTACTTAGCTTTCCTTTACCTTCCCTCTCCCATCCTCCCACAGTTTAGAGTACATTATTCATGCAAAATTTGAACATGTGCAATAACAAAAAAAAGAAACCAAAGCCAGCAAGGAGCAACCAAAAGCAGGGTGATGGCTATAAACTCCAATGGAGAAAGCTCTTCTGAAGGAAAGTAGGTTCCATATTTTTCCTGGGAAAAATAAATAGTAAGAGGCCCCAGAGAGAAGGAAAACAGGAAGTAAGCAATTATCTGTTTATGGGAGTAGCACAAGTGTGGCTTATCAAGTAACATTCATGGCAAGAACCTAAACAGGCAGAACAATTATGAAACTGCTAAATGACTGGCTTTCACCCACTGGGGAAAAAAGCATTTTTTAAATTGCTGCAGGAAAACAGTAAAAAAAACCTGACGTGCATTTAAATGGATGTACTAACGTGTCTTCCTCTTGGATCCTTTGTTTAACTGACGGTCTTTTTTTCAGTATAAAAACTCAATGCCTCTGATGGAGTTACTTCAAATGCTCTTTTCTTTTTCCAGCAGCTTGCTGTAATAGCTAATTGGAAAAAGGCCTGTATGGATCTAGCAAAACTGAAATGATATACAACAGTATGTGGGTGCACACTTAGCATTTCTGAGTTAAGAATTTTGTAACCTGCTGTTCCTCCCACAACTTGGAACATGTTGGACAAGAGCGAGGCTCATTCATCACCCTTTTGGTGGAGAAATGAGGGAAAGGTGAGGTAAAAGTAACATACATGGGAATCCAGTTACAAAGGTTTTAATTTCCCACAGAAGGGAGCTTGTTCTAAAGGTCTGGAGGTGACAATATGCTTTTAAATGCAAAGAGAATTTGCATTAAGACTAAAGAAAATAAATACACCTGTGGATGGATGTAACAGCTTCTGAATCTGTGTCTTTCTAGAGGCAAGGACAAAACCAGCTCATCCAGGAGAGCTCTAGACCTCCTACCAATTCATAAAAGAAAAGGTAGCTTTCAGAAATTTGCTTTTTACACAAAACACTGTAATGGTGAAAGGACTGTAGGTTACCTGGCATGCTTCTGTATCCTGGAGCTCCCTTGCTTGCTGGAGGATGGTAACTTTTCATGCAGGCTAGCTAAAGAGGAGCCAAGACCTGGGGCTTTGTACAACATTGAATTCATTTCCACCCCTTTCTTTCAGCTTTGAAGCTTCAGATTTCAGAGATATCTCACAACTTCCTCCACAGCTATAGTTCTTCTATCTTATTTTTTCTTAGCTCCTGTATGACAGATTGTTTTCCTTTAACTATGTGTCTTTTCTCACTTCCTAGAAGAACTTACAGTCTGAGAAGTGGCTTGGATGCATAAGCATTCTAAAAATCCTACTGTTTTCCTGGGAGAGAAGTTTTCAAGCAGCATACAAGCAGGTTTAGGTAGACCATGCTGGAGCTGTGCACAATTACCCATCTCAGTTAGAATAGACTTTATCTTTAGGTTGCCTGGCCTTATTTATTAAATGAGGACAAAAAGACCCTCAGAGAACAGTTCCACTAATCACTTGGCACACTGACTCTTGACACACCAAGCCTCTTCTCCTTATGGCCACTGTGCAACAGTGTCTGCATCCTGGTGCAGAGAATTCAATAAAGCCATCAGCCTTTCACAGTTCTGTTAGCTCCTAACAGAAGACTTAATAAAATTAACACTGGAACCTCCAGTTTTCTCAGAACTCTTAAGAAAGGTACTTAAAAGAGATCAAGATGAGAGGCAACTACTCACATCACTCTCACAAATTGGTACAAATGGATCATAACATGAGCCTTTCTGCACTTTCTGTTTTGCCACTGCCTGCCAGCTCTGTGGGCACACTTCCACTGCACCACTCTGGCATGCCACACTCCCAGAAATGCTGTCTAATCCAGTGGGACAAGGACATCAATATAACAATCACTGAGTACACCCTAATGAAAAAAAATACTGTACTTAGCACTTTCGCCATGCCAGGTACAGTGTTTCAAAGTATTAACAGACATGAGGGTGTTGGGAAGAGCTCTGCAACCTTCATAATGAATTGAAGTAATCCCAGAGCCAGCATAGACCTCTTCCTGGTCTGAGCACGGGTGTCCAACAGTATTTTCTGTGCGGGAAGAGCTCAGGAGATTGGTTCAGGTAAGAAAATAGCTAGCAAACAATGTGATCTGCTTTATAATACTTCCCATTTCAGCATTGCCATGATTTAGCCTCAGAATGTGTGTGTCACATGCTTAGAGAAGTCTACTCCTGAAAAGATAATTTAGAGCAGATATCTGTAGGTCTAGGCCACTTCTTGGGGGTTTGTCAATACCCTGCAGGCAATACACACAGCTCACGCAACTATATGACTCTATTTATGTTCCCGTGAGTGTCTGACTGTTATCTCAAACACAGGGACAAAGCTGAGTTTCTAGCGTCACTGACAAGTCCTTGGAATCATCTTTTGGGTTTGTTTATTTACAAAACTTTCATAATGAAATGAAACTTTGCACAAATTCTGAAGAAGTCAAAAAAGTTCTTTCAATCAGAATATTATGTAAAATTTGACTGAAAAATAACAGAAGGAAATGGCTCATCGCAAGGTCTAGTCCGTTCTATTTTGAGAATAGACTCCATAGTTGAGAATAGTCTTCATATAGGCATGTTCATTGCTTTAGAAGGTCCAAGCTCATTTGGTTTTTGCTTTGCAAGTTAGCTGGATGAACAGAGTTGCCTCTGCAAAAGTCATACGAAAGGACCAAATAGTGTGTTTTGGTCCGGGGCTCCAGTTCAGCAGTGGCAACGAATGACTAGGTTTATGTCGTCACTCCTTGTCTCTTTAAAACTTCTGTGTTCCCTGCACAAGCAACATCTCTTCTTAATACCATAAAGTGAAAGATCTCTAATTTTCATCTCTTAAAATTGTAGAGGATTGAAAGTTTTCATTTAACAAGAAAAATTAAGAGTGCAAGCAAGTGAATTCTGTCACCAGCTTGAAGTTATTGTGGTTTTTGTGAATTATACCACAGTATTAAAAAATGCTGCTTTTCAAATGCCAGCAATAGATAACCTTGGGAAAATGTTTGCAGTCACAACAAATGCAGAAGTATGTACATGTTGAAATCCAGTCAGGGACTTTTTCTCTTTTTACAGGAGTCATTCAAACCCTACAAAAAAGTATTACCTAAACACAGCAAAGAAAAAACTTACAATTAATTAAAAAACCTCTCCATAACTCATACAATTAATGTTTTTCTTTCAGTTGCACAGACGTCTGTTCCCACTGCTACATGCAGAAAGGCTATAGATAGCATTAGTTAGTAAAATTTTAACAACATGCGCTTGCCCTTCTTGCTTTTGCATACCTAGCTGGACAAGCAGGAGCATCTAGGCAATAGGTTGACTTAAAAAATTATTAAATCCAAGGAAATGTTTGCAGATATTGGTTGCTGAGTCCCCCCCATTAAGGGTCTGCAGCATCTTTCCAGGAACTTATATTCACTCTCTACACAACAATATCCTGTTCTCAAAAACCACCTAGGCAGACATAATGAACTTCAAGAACTATCATAGTTACTAGGAATTTAAGGGGAAGATTTTCATTGGTTAGTGCAGATAACAGCAGTTGAAAGCATTTTCTCCTCTATTTCACATATCGAAGAAAAATTGCATCAATTCATTGTATGAAATTCACAGAAACCTGTCACAGGAGAGGAAAAAAGTGAGTTGCAAGTGAAGGAAACGGGATACAGCTGAAAAGACAGAAACTAACCAGGTAGCAGAAGTTGCTTTCCTCCTGAAGTAGTCAAGAGGATTTATCTTGTACTTTGGCAAAGGAGAAGAAGGTCCCAGACAGGGCTACGCACCCAGGTACAGCAGATCTTTTTCCCTTGAACAGACCCACACTGCTCCCTCCTTGGCTGCACACCCACTAGCCAGGGTCTGCACGCACACTTTTCCCAACACTTCAGTCCCCAGCATGCACACTCAGGAACAAAACGCTCAAGGACAAATCTTGAATTCATCAATCTGAGTAAAAAGGGCCACTAAATTTACTGAAGGTGTTTTGAATGTGTTCTCCCTTCCCAATGTCATACCCCTAACTCCCGTTTGACTGACAAAAATAGATCATTTCTCCCAAGGTCCACACCCAGGAAAGGCACCTATGGATAGATCCCCGTACTTCAGTGACCCTTTGAGGTCAGTGACATTTTGTGGAGGTGTCAGCATTAGATGATAGCCAAGCAATCTTGTGCATTTTCACAGGCAGGATTTACTTCTTCCCTGTGGGCGTACAGTGTGTACAGAACAGCCCACAAACCAGACAGCACTTTGTCGATCAGATGGGGAAGTTTTGTCTTCATTCCTGAAGCAAGGAGTTGAGTTGTTGTATCTAGATTTTCTGGAGCTGCTTGGTGCCAGAAAAAAACAAAGATGTGCTGAGCTGCAAACATGGGTTGACTCTTACAGCTTGGAGCTTGTGATGTAGCAGGGGTTTAGTTTTCATATTTAGTTCAACTGCAGCTGATTCATCTGTAACTGTGATAACTGTGTTATTTCCATCAGCTCTTTCAATGGGATGAACAATTTCAGTGAAGTCAGTGAATCTATGCAGATTCATACCTTCTGAAAAGGCAAGTTAATTCCCCAGATTTCCTTATGCATTCCCTAGGACATAGATAACCTTGGTAATCATAATTTTTAAAGAGACTGAAAACCTAGCTAGAAGTGTGACAATTTGCCACTACTGCAGGTCCCCAGCCCTCCAGCCACCAGGGATTAGTTCACACAGCTGCTGGCACCGGTGCATTGCAAACCAAGTAACGTCTGGACTGCGAACATCTGGACTACACATCCAGCCTCAGACACTCAGGAGAGAGATGACAGAGTTTTACACATTGCAGATTCACCTCTTGCTTATGGTCATAGCATAAGTTAGCATCACGGATTGCATACAGGTCAGGCAACACCTATGAAGATTAAAGCTGCTTTCCCATCTGGCCATTTCACCAGAAACAAAATCTGAAGCACTGCGTTTCTACTGTATTTCAGTGTCTTATCAGACACCTCCTACACAAACTAGTAGGAGTCTGGCTATCTTGCAGTAGTTGCTGATGTACAGCAAAGATTGGTGATATGGAAAAGTTCTAATACGTGACCCTTTAACCATTATTGGATCAGTACATGTAAGCCTTTGAATTCAGACAATAATGAATGAAAGGCCTTGGTAAAATACACTACATCATTAATAAATGTCAAGGAAATTTTGCAACATCAGAAATCACAAGTCTCTTTTCAATTCCACATACACTTTACAAGAAACTCACTAGAGTTACTCTTAATTTACAGCTGAAATGAGAATCAGAGACAACAATGTCACAACCTGGTGTAGAGTTTGCAGAAAAGTTTGTCTTAAAGATAAGCTTCTCAGACACAGGAAGTGATAAAAATCACTTCAGTGTGTTATCTGTCTTAGGAGGGAAATGTCAGTTACCCTGCATTTCAGCAGACTTCCTTTTCTTTTATTCATTTATTGTACTTTGGATATCTTTACTGAGTACTTTTGATGAACCATCAGCCTTTTCTGCAGCTCTTTCAGTGTCCTGTCAACAGGACACTTATAATAGTTAATATTTCAGAATTTTTTATTAAGATTTCTTATTTATTTTAGCTTCTAAAATCTCTGCTTTCATTAGAGGAATGGCCCAAATCAATGTTCTGATGCCATCTTTTTTTTTTTTTTAATGTTAATAATGGAAAGAATTTGTATAACCCAAATATAAAAGCATTATCTAAGTTTAGCTTAATTTAAATGTGAAACTTAAAAAGAAAACACCATCTCTCTTTGTGTTGAGTCCCCTTCAATGTTATCTACTGAAAATAAATCCAATAACTTCTCCTCTCTGTCCTTCCATTCAGTACAATGTGGTGTCACTATTTCAACCTACACAAAGAAGATTTTTAATCAGAGTCTAAGATACAACTTCAGTAATTGCTGAGGCAACTGCTACGTTCCCAAAATTGATATCCTGGTGTGGTTTGCTTTTTGTTTCTGTGAGACATCGGGAGCATGGCAAGGGATTTAAGCTCTGGTTGCGGACTACCAGAGCTCACCCCACCACCCAGGAGCCTGAACAAAGCTGTAGAGCTGCAGCCCACACCCCTGGATGGGAGGAGCATCAGAGATACTGTGCTTTCAGGAGGGACGTTTTTCCTACTTGCATGCGCAGCGTGGGCTCACCTGTGGGTTGGAAACTTGAACATGCATTTCCAGAGCACTCAAGGCATCATCACCAAGGCAGATCTGCGTGCGTTCAATACCTCCTCAGATCTCACCACTAGTTCTCCTTCAACAAAGCAGTCTTCTGATTCCTTTGTGCAATTTCTTTGTTAGCTTTCCAATGTCTTTGGGAAAGTGGAAACACAGACCAGGAGTACTGCTTCAGTTTCCCCAGTTTGTGGTTTCATTCAAGCTGATTAAGTTTGGATTTCGTGAATGTCAATCATGCTCAGCTCCAAGGCTTTGACTCAGACCTGCCTGCAAATGAAGACGTCACAATGAAGCATCAAGTGAAACTATCATGGTCATAACACAGGATACCTCTTGGGGATGTACACAGGAACAAAGCTCTGGTTTAGAAGGTCTTCTAGCAGACATCCATCATATTTTTATCTTCTTCCTCTCTTATAAGGCAATAAAACTTTACAACTTCTGCAGTCATTTTGGGGCCAATTATCTTCAAACAACACTTTGGAAATAGTGTGGAGGGAAAGCCTTGGAAAAGCTGTAAATCCCAACTCATCTTTTATTAAAGAAAGATAAATATTGCTCACATCAAAGTGCTGAACTACACGAACTTCCACAGGTATCTGAGATCCTGTTTTCCCCAGCTGGGTCGCAGCACGGTCGTTAATACAGTCACTTGCAAAGCCTAGACACACTGCAAATTATGACCTGCTTGTGCTGCTCGACAGGCATAGATAATTATATGCCCTCACACAATAGACCACTTAGAGCCTGAATAGAAATGACTCCTCTGAAAACCTTAATATTTTCAGTTTGCTCTTATTTCTTCCAGTCGGTGACCTATTTTTGGAGTAGAACAGCACTTTCTCAATCTTGACTGAGTTTTTTGAATCAGGATTGTAAGTCCTTCTGAAGACAACAGAGACTGCAAAACAGCATCTGAGAAAGGCTGTGCCTGTACCAGAGCACGAGGCAGCATCCCACCTCATGTGCCCAGTTCCCATGCCAGCCTACCTGGCAGCTGAATCTCACTGGCCACAGCAGCTGCCCCACAAGCTCACCTCGAAGAGGGCAGTTCTGATTTCCAAAGCTCCCAGAGGTCACCCCTCACACCCCCAGGAAACAGGTAAGGGGGCTGCTGGAAAGCGGTGCCAGACCCTACAGTCATGACTGTTGCACTAGTAGTGGCTTTGGGAAAGGCACACTGGGGACACTACAATACCAGCTAAGGGAGAGCTGTACCCATATTTTAAACATCCAGCACACATATATTGACCATCAAGCCATTCTGAGAGCAGGAATAGCTCTCGACCATGCGTCAGAGCATTTTGTGTGAAACTGTGGCACACTGTTGGTTTGAGAGATGGTTCACCAGTTACCCAAAGTGAAGGTCTGACCTTATGCATCTGAGGCAGCTTTTTCTTTCTTTTTCCCTGATGCCGGTGGCAATAGATTTTAAATGCCGTATATGCACAAAACATTGAAATTGAAAACAAGAAGCAAGGGTTCCTCTGTGTCCTAGTTCCAGGAGGGAAAGGGTTAATTCTCCCCTGGATCTAACAGGGACACAGGTATTCCATCCCATGTGAGCAGGTAAGAGGAGGGGGACGCGGGATGTCAGTGGTGGCCTGCAGACAGGGGAGACATGTTGGTGAGCAGCTGGTATTGTAATCGTGTTTATACATTCCTCTATCAGTTGTCACTATTAACTGTTCTTGTTCTGTTTGCTGTTCTGTTAAACGGCCGTTGTCCCAGCCCACGGTTCTGCCTTTTTCTTCCGTCCTCCCCTCACGGCTGTGGAGGGGCTTGAGAGAGCATGGCTGCACTGTGGTTCTTTGTTGTCATCTGAGGCCAAACCATGACACTCTGGAAAAAAATTTCATGGTTGCCAGAACAGAGTGATTGTCTTCCAGTTTTTCTGAGTAATTTCACCAACCTCTGTACATTGCTTTCATAAAAGGTATTTACTAATTTTTCACACATTTCCAAATTGGTAACCCTATCCATTACCCATATGCCAAGCAGTGGACTGCAGCAGCTGCTAGTTGGAAAACAGTTTAATCTCTTTCAGGCAGCTTAAAAAGGTACAGTCAGGCAAGATGTCATCAAAATGTTAATTTCAGGGCAAACAGGATGTCAGATGCCATCAGGAACTCCTCAAGTTTCCAGCCACACTCCAAGAAAATCTCTTGTTTTGTTTGATATCATTCCATACCCGAGCATATTGGCACCAGGGTACCTCACGCAAAATGTAAGACCTCTCTGAAGTGCCTCCTGAAAAAAGCTATGCTTCTTCTCAAGTTGATGTGAATATTGTACAGCATATGTAGTGATTAATGGACTGATCACAAAAAGTCTTTGCAATTGGGCAGGAAACAGCTAGAGACCACCCAAGGGCAGAAGGAGGACTGCTGCACGTGTAGGAGGCCCAGGCTGTAGGGCTGTATTACTACCAAAAGATTTGTTCTTCATGCTGCAAAAGTAATTACTCCATTTAAAAGGCAGTGTCCAGAGTGGGACTGGCTTTAGTTTATCTGCTTTCTCTATACTTTATATGCAGTGCTTGCCCAGCTAGAGAAGACTCCATTCCAGCTTCTCCTTTTGGTGGCAGTTATTAGCATGAACTTCAGAAGGATGTGCAAGAATTCCCACAAATTGCAATCTTACAGCTATTTGCTCATAGGAAAATTTACTCTTCAGTGTCAAGTACCTAGAATTCCACTTATGAAAGGATTTTTTTTTTTTTTTTTTTTTGTCAATCTCAAAAAATCTCAGCTAAAATCTTCATTGTTGTCCACCTTATTTATCACATCCCCTCGAGTTTGTATTCTTCACACTCAAACTTTCTTTCCAGACCACCCAAAACTAAACTGATAAAATTATTTTTTTCTTCATCTTTGAATCTCTGGATTCTTCCTGTGGGTTTCCTTACCTAGTAGAAATCTAAAATGATGCATTGTGTAACTCTCCTGTTCCCTCTTACAGAATTTCATGACTACATGCTGTTAAAACCATGAATGACTAAATTTTCCAGCAGCACCACTGAATGCCAATAATACCAAGATTTTGAAACCTCAAGAAATGATCTGTCCAGAAACAGGAGCAAAAGTTAAAATCTTGAAATGTTCATGATATGGGCATGAGATTTTCCATGAGTGTGGAAAATGCACCACAGTAGAGCAATTAAAAATCATCTTGTCTCTCATTCACAAAATATCTTTTATTTTGAAGTTTCTCACTTTTCACTTACATCATAATAAAATTTTCAAAATGTATAAAGTGCAAAAACCGTATGCTTCAAAAAATTCTCAGCTTTAAAAAAACCAACCAAACAAACAAACAAAAAATTTAAACACACAGATCATCAGAGCAAATCTGTCCTTGAAAGCTATTTCATTTTCCTAAAAGAGCCTTCTCTAGTGAAAAAAACCAACATTTTCTTTTTCAAATTTACCAGGCTTGACTCTCCTTCCTCCAGCTTGGCAAGATACTAATAGTCTCAAAAACACTTTTTATTTTCCAATTTACAAGTGTTATCCATCATTTATCTATCGTTTTATCCCACATTTTAGGGGTCCCCAGGCAGTATGGTTTAACCTTGCCCAGGTGAAGGATGTCTATGAATATCCTGTTGAAACTTTCGTCTTGTATCCCTGCCTTGTGATTTGCCTCCAGTTGCTACGGCTGAAAATTAGATCGGAAGATCTTTGTGGGGTGACTGAGCCTTGCTGTTCAGGATCAACCCAGCATCAATGAGGGAGCTGCATAGACTCGCCATGGCCACCACCTCCTCATGCACCTGACAGTGCCCACCCCTTTAGCAGCCCCATTAAATGTGTGTCTGGTGCTGTGTGCGAAGAGTCAATGTTTCCTCTCAGTGCTATAAAATAGCAAAATATTGCTTTAATTTTTCTTATAGTTAATAACAGAGATAATATACCTTAGATGATTCTTTGAACTTTATTGTTGTATTCCACAGGTAGCTTCCAACAAAATTGAGGAGCTGTGATTTTCTTTCCATCTGAAGATTTCACACTTCCTTTTTTCCCCTTTAAAAACCTTGTTCAGGACACGTTTGCTATAGCTCCTTTCAGCATGCACCCAGCCTATTCCTTTCGCAGCTCGAAGTCCTTCACGTTCTCAATTCTCCCCATGGACTTCTCCAAACTCTTACAAGAACTACAATGCAAATTTGTGTTAACATAGGAAATTAACCATGGCAGCCCTGAGTTCCCACCATACCATCTGCTCTTTTGGAGACCCACAGATCTCAAGGGGGAAATAACTTTGGAGCAGACTGAGTACCAATGACTCATGAGTCATTTTGGTTTTCCCAGCCCTGACAGCCTGGCTGCTGGGAAGCATATGTGTGAACTCATCCATGTTTAGGGAGGATGACTCGGAGCCACAGGAGGGCCAGACCTGGGGCTGATGCTCAGCCCTGCCATCCCCGTGCTGAAGATATTGAACAGCATGAGTCAGTTCAGTCCTGCTCTCCTCCAGTGTGTGCCACTGTTACACCTCCAGGCCCATGTGATCCTGATGTAATTCCAACTACATCACCCACATCACGTAACAGCTCAGCAAAATGACCAAAGATAACAGTAAATAGAGCAAAATAGGAGACTTCCATCTTTAGTCACCCATAGGGAACTCTTGAGATCAGCTTAAAATTTACCACGGCATCTCTCCTGTATAAGCCAGGCTGTGGGATTGCTTTGTGATAGTAAGGGTACACTACTGTTAACCTCCACTCCTGTTTACATATTCTTCAGAATGTATTCTTTGTTTTTCATTTTCAATTTATCTGAGGGGAGGTTGGGAGATAAGCATGGTTTAAGATTAATTCCACTGCTGCAGCACTGGGGCTGATTCCCTCCATTGTTTGCTCAGAACTAAACTAAAACGGCCTGGAATGGGAAACAGATCAGGTTAGAGCACTCCCTAGACCAAGAAAGCAAAGTATTTCATGAAAAGTCCTTGCAGGATAGATAAATTCTCTTTAATAATATACATACTCTTGTCTGCATACCTTTTTTTCCCTTTTTGACTGTAAGCCACAAGCCAATCCCTTTCCATCTCTGGGCTTTGGACCAGGCTTGATAACAAGTTAAAATCAGGAAGGACAAACTTGCTGCATGTTTTAAACTCATCCCAAGGGCACAAGCTCCTTGACCAAATATTGTTCATTTTACAGCAAGGCCACGAATTTCGAAGCCATTAATCACACCAATAAAATTCACAGCCTTTGGCCAGAGAGTATGTTCAATGAATGACAACTTAGACCAAATTCTCCCTTAGTTTGCTGCATCTCATGCTGCAACTGCACCTAAAATAAATTATCTCGCTTAGCTAATTTACCTATCTCATTTCTACATCTGAGATGAAAAGAGAGACTTTACACAGCCACTAGACCACACCTATCGAAAGCATCCGTAGGACTGCATGGTATGCAATGGCTTGTAAATAAAACCACCGCCATCTTCAAGGCATGAAACACATGTATAGAATTGACAGGAAATGCATCTTTAGAACAACTTTACCTGACAATAGTCTTCGTGGGGCTAATTAGCTATTCTTTCCACTAGAAGTAACAATTCCCTTGCACATTTGCTAATTAAATCTGCAGCTGCTTGGAAGAGTATTAGCACAGTAAAGATTTCCTTTAAGCAAGCCTACTGGGAGCCTGCCAGTGACCTTAACCGAGCTGTCAGCTGAACAGAGGACTATGTAACACATTATGCAAGTCAGGCAAAATCACCCTGTGGCTGCTCATGAGGAAGCACAAACCCTGATGAGGGTAAAAGTCAGGAGGAAACACTTGCAGTTTCTTACTGGATGATAGAGCCCTTTCTGACCTTTTCCTAAGGAAAGAGAGAGATGGAGGAAAAACGTCAGACTTGGAACAGGCAGGAACTTGGTTTAGCTCCCAGAAGCTAAGTGAGATTTAAATAAATACGGCACACATAAACATGGCCCTGGTCACTCTGATCTCCCAGCACCTTGGCAGGAGCCAGAAGCTGGGGGAGACATTGCACATCTTGGAAAACTGACTGACTCAGTCTCGACATTTTGCCCCCTAATAAAGAAAAAAAAATGAATGTATCCAAGCTGTCTCGGCCTATTGCATGCCTTCATGATTTACACAAGTCAAAGTTGTACAAATCGTAATGAGCAACTGGGCGAGTTTCAGACATAATGCTCTGATAGCCTATGAAAGATTGACCCGTGATTTACCTAGGGTGCTTTTAATTACTAGAGCCACAAACCCATAGTGTTTTGATGACCTGGGGAAAAAGCACACTGACTTTTCAGAAGATACTGACCCAAATTTGGCATGCATTTTCTACATGCACTTTTCCATGGCAACAGAAGTATTAATAGCTTTAACTAGAAGTATAACGAAATTTCTGTTTCATCTTAAAGATGAGATTAACTGAAAACATATTAACAAGGAAATTTGTTATTTCACAGCTCTGAGCATGCATTAAGGTAGGTATATGCATTATCTTAATCAAGCCTTTCTGTATGTCTTTCTATAGAGCAGTAGACTCTGTTCTACTGTACCCTCAGTACAGCAAGGACCTTCAAGTCAGTGGGGAACCTCAAGCAAACCACTGATGAGATTACAGACTGCAAACTCTTATACTCCCGTGGCATCCATACAGTCCTCAAACAGGGAAAGAAGGACAATTAAATAGGTGAATAAAAGACCTCTGAACAAGACTGCATCTGTTTTATTTTTCTTATGAGCCATAGGGTAGGAAAAATCTTAGCACAGGAAAAAGGACCACAAGGGATGTAAAAAAAAAAATTGCTAGTAGAGTGTATATTGATCTGTGAATCCACAGCTGTCATCTCCAGTAAATATATTAATTTTATGTCAAGGGATCCTGCAGATTATCCCCTCTCTTTTTCCAATGCTAAAGTTATTTATAACATTCTCTAATAGCCTGAGTGACGCCTCAGCCCTCTAAAGATGTTAGTAAGCTCAGTTAATTGTCTCGTAGTGGTAGTAAGACTTTCCTAGAAGTAAGACTTCACCAGTACTTGCTGTTTTCAAGTACCTAGTACAATTTTGGCTCATTTTCCACCAAACTAGGCCTGAAGAACAGACTAATTACTTCTTCTCTGAAGCTAACTTCTATGTGCTTTGATTTATATCAAATCTCACTTCAGTCTTTTTTTTTTCCTCTCAACTAACCCACGCCAGGCCTTCAAACTTGTCCTCACAGGCAATATTTTCTAGACCTTTGATCTTTCCCATTGCTTTACTTTGGATTTTATATAGATAGTTATTTATTTCTGGAAGTCCAGTGTCCAATTCAGGACACAGCACCCCAGCTGTGGATTGAACACAACTGTCATGCACCTTGCAGATGACAGACCTGGCCAGATACCTCCATGTGATGTTTACCTCTTACGCAACAGATTGACATTGCTGACTTATCTTCAGCATGTGAACTACTATAATTGCTAGGACGTTTCGCACAGAATTGTTTTTAACTTTGGTCTTGCCCATCCTAGATTTATTTACTCCCATAACCTCACTGACTGTCTTTTCAGAATTTCAATCTGTATTCAGTTTGCCATGATCATGTCAAGCCCTAAGCTTGTCCTTTGGTGCAACTCTGTCTCTTCTCAGCAGAGTGCCTTGTGAATATATCCAGCATACTCTCCACTGCAAACTAATTCAGAGAAACATTGAACAGAGGAAGAAGCAGGGCAGGCTGCAGCAAAATCACACCCTTTTGGCTTGACACAAAGCAGATAATCAGTACGCTTCGTACCAGCTAGCACTCACTTTGGAGCATTTTTTCTAGATTCTGTCCCCCCAGCTTGTCTAACAGGATGTCACCTGGATGTCAAGCAGTTCTGCAATACTGAGATTGATACAAGACTGACCGTTGCACATGAGGCCTGTCACATTGTCAGGGCAGGAAATTAGACAGATTTGGAATTGCTTGTCCTGAGCAAATTCATTTTAACTGATGCTCATTCCCATATTCATCTTCTCGGTGTTTTCAAACAGTTTGAGTACTTGTTCCAGTACTTTTCTAGGAACTGGTATTATAGTCCAATCTGATAATGCCAATCTCCTCCTCTTCCTCATTTTTAGAGCTATGCACTATCATTACCTGTTACAGTCCCCCGCCTTCCCAGGGAGAGGACAGATATTCTCAAAGGTGATGGCTCTATGCTGGCCTCAGCAAGTCCTCCAGGTCCAGGTCAGGCCCAGACAAACTGGAAATCTCTTCCTTATCTAAATATTCTCTGCTTTAGTCTGTCGTCGACTCCTACTTCTCTACTGTTAAGTCAGCTGGCCTTACAGATAAAGACTGAACCATAACAAGCACCAAACATTTTAGCTTTCTCAGCGCCATCTAGCTTTTCCTTCCCACTCAGTGATGGATTACAGTTTCTCTCACTTACTAGCACTGTCCTTTCAGAAGGCTGCTCAGTCTGTGCATCTCACATAAGTACTAGAGCCTGTGTACATGTATTTCCTATTCTTCTGATGTGGTTACAGGCTTTAAAGCTGTGCCTTCTGACTGGCTGTGTCTTTAAAGCACTAGTCAATTGGAAACAGGCATGATGCTGCAAAGGGAGTTCCCATTTGCAAACCTCAGCCCAGTTGTAGTGGACTGTGCTTTCTCAGGAGAGTGGCAGATAAACAGACTTCAAACATAGCCTGAGAACAGCTCCGTGCACTTCTGAAAAGAAGCAAATTGAGATCTCCTACCTCTCCACAAGTGGGGAAATAAAAGTTTCAGGAGCAGAAATTGCATATTCGTATGCTGTGGTAAGACTTCAAGGAATATATCCATATTGTCATTCTTCTTCAGTATAAAAAGTGGTAGATTTTTGGCTAACAGTGAGAAAACATCAAATTATTCCAGTTTGTGCCTTTTTGAATTAAAAAAAAAAAAAAACAAAAACAAAAACAACCAAAAAACCACCAGCCTGGCATTTCTATTTTTCATTAGTACTGGTCTGCACACGTGTTAAATTTACTATCTAGC
The DNA here is from genome assembly GCA_013400375.1 of Thinocorus orbignyianus. Lineage (NCBI taxonomy): Eukaryota > Metazoa > Chordata > Aves > Ciconiiformes > Thinocoridae > Thinocorus > Thinocorus orbignyianus. Next base: position 248,785 of record VXBW01001679.1, on the reverse strand, counting down.
CCAAACATCACAGTGGTCTTCATAAGAAAAATTATTGTAGTCACAAAGAACGAGTGGGCTTTGTGAGATTATTCCAAATTTCAGAAGAAATACATTGATTTTTTTATCACCTTATTCAGATTCAGAAGAGGACCTATTTATAATGACTCACTCAAGTACCACAAATTGGGTTTTATTAGATAACTACTTTCATGTACTTCTGTTAGTTATATTTAGTTCTTATGCATCCATTTCCTAAATCATCTTATACAAAGGCTGCTTGGTTTGTAGCTGTTCCTCTTTGGACTATAGAAAAATTGTTAGGCTGAGCAAGATATCTAGGCCCTGCAATATGATGGTTTGTATAAATAACTGCCCCTCTTCTCTGAATACTGAAGCAACAGTTTGATGGTACCCCGTCAGAAGGGTAGAAAATTGCATCTCTAAGTGGCAGCTAACACAGCCTGCTGTCCCTGGGAGATGGGGTGGTCCAGCATCCATTGAAACTGGGTGGAAACTGCACATCCACACCTCAGACACTCCACTATTGAATTGGAGCATGACAGGTGCCTCAGAAATAGAGCAAAGGGGCAGCTTCTTCCCGGAAGGCACCAGCCAGTCTGGCTGTGGAGAACAGGTAACATGTGGAATGGTTGTCCTCAGTAGTACCATCTGGCGCCACAAAGCAGCAGGGAAATTAAGACAATTAATGAATGAAAACTTCCTTTAAAGGTTCTTGTAGTGCTTTTTTCTTCCTCAGCCAAAGTAAGTTTACTACCTTCAGTGACCTGGCTGAATGCCAGATTGGAAACTACCCTGCTGAGTGAAATGCATGCAGAAAACTTCTTCATTTCATGCTCTGGACCCTGACCCTGGAAATCTATTTGCCTATGCAGATGCTGACACTGCACTGGGAACTAATGAAGTAAACGGAGTGCAGCACAGCTGTGAGGACCCATAAGGGCTCATTACATGCAAAAAACCCTCTCTGCTGTGTTTTCACTGACTGCACAGAGCAGCAAGACAGTGTTTTTTGACTGTATTTCAAGTGCAAGGAAACACTCCAGACTGTCTACAGCTAGGCATAATAATTTGCAGGAAAAAAAAGTTTGCAAAATTCTGCAAGTACCAATCAAGACAACCAAACACTCACATATCCCTGTGACAACAGCCTTCTTTTAGGACTGGGGCTATTGAAATTTGTCCAGATGTTGTGCCTTAGTAATGATACACTGGACCCAGGTCTCAGCATTGTACTTGAGACTGTTAGGATGTCCCAGAAGCTGCCCTGCCAGGTATCCATCTGCTCTGCAGTGCCAACAAGGGGGAAATCTGCCTCCTTCTTGCTTTGTGGCATGTGGCCACAAGGAATGCTCTGCCACTCAGGCAAAATACATATGTAGAGAATAAAATCTCACTGCAGGTTGCAGGAGTATGTAAAATCTGTTTTTGAGTTGACCTTACTTATTCTCTAAAGCCTAATGCTCCTGAGAGTGAAGTCCAGGACAGGTACAGCCAGTGCTGCTCCAGCTGGCCTGGACAATCTGCCAGTGCACTACACTCTGAAGGGCATGCTATCACCCTGTCCCACCGTCACCCTGCTCCTTCGCACCTCCTCCTCACAGGGTTCCAGCAGAGCACATCCAAATATCGAGCATGAAGAAATGTTACTTGAACACCAGTTGAAATCGCTGAGCTCCTTCAAACATTCAAATGTAAGAAATAAAGCTATTTGGCTGCAGATCACAGTGCCTCATGTGATCTGAAAGTGATCACAAAGTGAAGTCAGTGGCCTGTAAATGATGCTTTGAGATTCAGGGGGTTCTATGCCTCCAAACACCATATTTATATTTTAAGTGGTTCAAACTGTGTGCTTACTTGACATAAAAAATAATATTCCACATCAAGTGAAGACAAATACTGTAATTCTGTAGCCATCTGTCTCACTGCAGAGAGCAAAATCTACTTTTACAAAGCAACAGTATATGGCACAGCCCCAGTTTAAAAAAAAAGCATTCAGTGGCAGTCAGTGCAGTTCATTACATGGAGCTGCAGTTCAGCTGCCTGTGACCAGCACGTTCAGGGAGTGCACAAATGTGTATATAGACATACAGGATCATCGTGCTAAAACCTCAGCTAACAACTGGGCAAAACAAGAGTGATACTGTGAGCCCCCCTCCAGGTCCTAGGCACCTGCAGGGACCAAGACAGACATTCCCAAGCTTGCAGCCAAACAAGAAAGGAGCCAGAATGGGCAGTGTTGGTTTAGAGGCACATATGTGGGGTGTTCCTGTGTGTCACCCTGATCACTGACCATTAGTGTAAGAGAATCACTAGTGAAATCAGTGTTGCAGAATACGGGTGTCTTGCAGAAATACAGAGCAGAATGCAAACACAGGCGTTTCTTATAAACACTGCAAACTACAAAAACATTCCTACTACTCAGAATTACACTTCACAGCAAAATACCCAAGCTTTTAACAGAAAATCCAGTATTAATCTTTTTCCCAAGTTGGGACTCCACAAGAAAGAAAGATTTTGACAGCTGCAGATCTCACATGTGTCAAACATACAAGCCCTGTTCTTACAGGTGGATTGCACAGAAATACACGTGTTGTCAAAAGACAGAAAATTACAGGAGCATTTAATCATGCAAAAAACTCTGACAGGTTTCTTAGCCCAAAGCTTATACCTGGGGTCTGTGTCCTTTAATAGCTCCTGGACTCATACTTGGGCTTACAGCAGGTGACTGCAGAGATCTCAGGCAGAGGAAGGGCATTAGCCGAGTGGGGCCTACTATCTAGTTTAACAGTAGGAAACATGTTAATAGTCCTCCTTGCCATAGAAGACTTACAGTAACAATGCAAGGACATACTCAGAACTACTTTCAACTACTGCACAAATAACCACTTTGAAGCACTATCTGAAATTATATTTTAAAAAGTTTCATTTTAAGTGGCAAACCATCAGATATTTTTCATCTTCACAAAATTAATCAGCTCCAGAAATTCTTTTTAATAGGAAACTTTGTTGGCAGCTACTTCTAAATACAAAGATCAGTTACCTAGAGATGATAAAGGAATTTTGTATAATTTCATAAAATCTGCCCTTCACAAATTGGTTAGATTTTCAAACACTTTTAAAAATGTGGGTCCTAGTATGACTTCAGATGTCAGAATCAGGAGTAAATATACCTTTGCCTCCTCCTTGCAAATTTGTCCCTTCCAACTCCACAGACTAGTTCTTGTTCTCAGAGGTTGCTTTGGAAATTTAGTACATAATTGCAAGAACTAGGAAATCCCCATTCAAAAAAAAGAAAGAAAGGAAAAAAAAACCAAACCCTTTAAAGTACTTATAAGTATTAGCAATAAGAAAAAGGAAATAGTGTGTTTTTATCTGAAAACTTAAAATACCACTGCTTCCATTTGAAAAGAGTTATTTAGAAATATTTGTTTGACCCTGAATTTTCTGCCGTTATTAATGTAAGGCAGGCAGCCACATATACCTTATCACATAATCTCATGCAAATGCCTGTCTCTGCTTACAAACATAATAGAAGCGAATGCACACCTGCAGAATCAAAGCCTTCAGGTTTGGTTCGTACTCCTCTGCACAGTACATCCAGCAGTGCTTTTAGGCATGGCATCAGGAAAAGAAACCTTCTACCCTAAATTTCATAACCCAGAGTCAAATCAATCACAACTGTGTAGGATCCAACCTGCCAAAGTTTTGATTTCAAATTGGTGAGTGCACACACTTTGATAGCACTCTTGTTTACAGAAGCAGGTGTCAGCTAGTAGCTGTGTCACTTTTACATTTTAGAGGGGACTTTTCATCAGCTGTTTGACAGGCTTACTTTCAGATATTAGGTCGATAGATA
>VXBW01001679.1:227055-244912 GCA_013400375.1 Thinocorus orbignyianus | reverse complement strand
TTGGGGTTTTTCTTTCCCTAAGTGCACATGCAGCTAGGAACTTTGTTTGCCAGGTCAAAGTTTTTCCCCTTCAGCCTTACCCAGACTATTTTTAGCACCCCTTGGTCCTCTGAATCAGAATAAAACCCCTCTGAGATTCCCCCCACCCAAGCCATAAATTTCCAAGCAACCTTTTATGTGGAGGCTTTGGTGGTAATTTCTGACCAGATGGGAAGCTGGGATGGGGCTCAGCAGGCAGCTTCTGATCCCTGTACCTTCAGTCTGTAGGCATCAGGCTGTAGCCCCTGCCAGTCACACCGTGCTTTTCCCTGCTTCCTGCCACTTCAAACAGTGGCTTTGTGTGTTTGACAAGCAACATCAAACGTGGCAGGTGTGTTTCCCCAACCACTCTCTTTCATAAGCTCCTCTGAATGCTTTCTGGCTCTATATCCCCAATGAACAGTCCTTATCACTAGTGTGAGACATCAATTTTACATTCACCTTCAGAATCTAAATATTCCTACTACTTTTTTTTTTCTTTTTTTGTTTTTTTTTTTTGTGTGTGTTTTTTTTTTGTTTGTTTGTTTGTTTTGGGGGGTTTTTTTACTTTATTTTTAAGGCTCAAAGTGTCAAGGCCAAAAGAAAATTAAGATAAGAGTAACAATTATTTCCTGGTACTGCCTGGGGGTTGAGAACTAAGAGTCTGAGTGCTCCAATGAAAATCACTGCAAGCACTAGGACGGGGAACTTCAGTGGGGAGAACTCCAGGATCATCTCCAATGGGCTGGTCTGTAACCACTTGCTTTCCTCACTTAATATGACTGACTACTAGAGGAAAAGTTGGGTGTGAAGAGACTGAAGGAAGATGCCAGGTGATTTCAAAGCAATTAGAACAGCATTTGTGCTTAATTCAGGTGCTTTCCTGGAGTTACACAAGCACTCCTAGCAATTTGACCCTCTGCATCCTGCAAGAAGCCAGAAAGCTTTGCTGGGGAAGCCAAACAGGAATGGCAATGTGCCCAGATGGCCGTGTTTATAGAAGCCCTAGGGAACTGTTGACTTAGTGCACACGTCTCCAATAGCTGCCCTGCTGATCATCATGCCTCCTCCACAGAGGAAACGGTGTGCAGCAGAACAGGCTTGGAGGTGGTGCCCGCACTATGTACACAGAGCATGACTGTGCAAATGACATTTTCTGTGCCAATCTTGTCATTTGCTGGAGGAGCCATGCAGTTAACAAGGCGAGACACCAGTCTTCATCCAGAGCCAGAAGGAAAATGCCATGACCCCACCAGGTTTGTGTTCCCCTGACTTGGCACAACTAAAATGGATGAGCACTGTCACCACTGTGCAAGGAATTTCTGAAGTCAATCCCTGTCACTGCTGAGACGGGCTTGACACCAATAATTTCTTACAGCAACAGCAACTTCATTACACAAAGCTTACTCTTTTATACAAAAAGCTTTCATGGTTCCTCACATCATGCCTTGTCTTTATTGGTCTCAGGTCATTTTTCTTCCTCTGGTTGGCTATTACACTTATATGTCTTGAAGGTTGTTTACCACCTCTTGCTGCTCCACGCCAATGGTCTCATGGGTGCAGCATAATCCTGTCAAGGTCAATGTTAGCTGTAAGGCTTGTGGGCCAGATGTCAGCTCCCACAGATCCTCACCACACAACCAGGCTAGTGATATATACACACTCTTACTGAGTGGCAGCCATCAAACCGTTGCTGCTCCCAGCATGCCACGGGCAGGGAAGCAGCCAGGCAGTGCTTGAGCTGGTACAGCAGTGCATAATACTGGCACAGAGGGTTGCACTCACTGCTGACCTTGTCCTGCCTTGCCAAAACTCTGTATCTGCCTCCCCTATAGCCATATTTCCGGTGAACAGGAACTGCTGCCTTCTTGCCAAGGTCTGAGTTGAGGTATCACGCATCATGCAGGTGATATCCAGAGAAATCCTTTCAGAAATACCTGCTGCCACTTTGACAACAGGGTCCAAGCTGACTGGAAGGAAGAAAAGCATTTGCATCTTAAACAAAATTATTAAAATCAGGTCCTAATTCAGGTACCTGCATAGGCAAGTGTAATCTAGCCCTAATACTTCTTTACAAATAAGTCTTACGAGTACCAAAGATCCCTTAAATGAAAAACAGGGAAGGGGCCGGAAGTAATGGGATGTTTCCATGTGATCCCTAGGAGCTATCATTTTTTTCTTTTCTAATGCTTCTTTAAAAGTCTTAGAAGTCTGGAGCTTATCCCACATTTCAGTGAAAACATATGGGCAGCTCACTTCATACAGCAAAAAGGCACTAAACAAGCATGAAATGGCAAGAAAACCACATCTAACTCATTTAAACAAAAGTCATTAATTATCTAATGTAACGGGTATCTTAACAAGAAATCTGTGTTTTGAAACATATGAGATTGAACAGAATCTCATAAAATCAAGTATTTCTTAACTTACTACGGGCAAAAATGCACCATGTCTTTCTTTATTTTGCTAATAAAAGCAGTAGTATAGTTCCCAAGTCAAACACCAGCAAGAACCAGCTATGTGTTATTCACAGGGTACCACTAAGTCCCCACAGAAGTCAGCAGCGGGCTGAATTTAAGCATAGCAGTGCTAGAAGACAGCATCGTGTCCCCTCACCCCATGAGAAGGAGTCTTGGTGGAGGACAGCGTGGCAGAGCCCCAGTGCATCTTGCAAATCCCCAGGCCAGAGGAAAGGTCCAAGGTGGCTCCTAGGCCGTCCATGGGATTTGCAATGGGGATATGCCCTGGCCAGAGCAGAGGTCCCCTCCTGCTGCAGATCCTGTCCCAGCAGCAGGCATCCCGGATGGCAGCTGCACAGCAGCAAGGACGAGTGAGCAAAATTCCTTCTTGCTCACTCCCTGTGGTGATGTCCTGGTGTTCTGGGTTCAGTAGCCATGCTTCAGACTGCGACACACATCTCTGGTGGGTAACTTTATTGGTCGTAGCAACCATCTTGACATATCTTCCTGCCACCTGTTTCTCTGGAAGTCTACAATCTGGGTGGCAGGGCAAATGATAAGAAAAAACTGTGCGCTACTTTTCTGTCATGTATTATATGTTATCATTTAGAAGCAAAATGCAACTGTTTAGAAGGCTCACAAGTCAATGAACATTCACATACACACGTTACTTGTTGCGTTCTGTCTCCCTACGCGTGCTCCACCTCTCAGTAGCAATATACTCATAGACTGAGGGCCTTCTTTCACAAAGCTTGTGCCCTTACCTTCTCATAAACTTGAAATGAGAAGTTCTGCAGGTTAAATCAGCTGAACCAATCCACTAACTCAGCTATAAAGCAGGTGAAATACTTCATACACTATTTGTATATTCCATAAATCAATGCAACTAACAGAGAAATTTACCCATTTTTCCCTGTTTGTTACATTGACAGTGTACTGCTTGATTCCTTCTTCAAAAGTGTGATGAATGCCCACTCTGCAGCGTTGATCACCCTTCTTCATAAAAAATAATGTACTTTTGTACCAAAACAATTTCATATTCATAACCAGCACTGAGTTCTATAGGGCAGAATGGCCATTTATTTCAAGAGTCTCATGATCCTAAACTGATACCAACAATCCCATTTCTAGCCACTAGAAAATAAATCTAAGCTAATGCAGGAGTCATTTTCAGCAATTTCTGTTTATGCACTCCCCCAGGAATGCAGGGAAGAGAGATTTGCATGTGACAGAGTGAGAGAAAGCTCTGGAGAAAGGTAAAGGTTCCCATAAGCATGCACACTAAATGCAACAAAACATGCTGCGTCAGCACTTTGGCTAGGACATGTAATTGGAGCATTATTTATTGTATTCACTGAGGAACACAGGGTCCCTGAGGTGTGCCAGCCAGGCTTACTTTTACTGAGATCACCCTGCTGATGTGCGTTCAGCAGTTACTATCTTAAATGGATTCCCACTTAATTTTGTATTCTGTAGTTTTTATGTTTTTCCTGTACACACCCATAAATAAGCCACTGTTGCACAGCATCACTTGCATAGCATGACTAATGCATTTTCATCCTGGTAATGGGCTCTGGTAAGCTGCAGTCTAAAGGTGGGTGAGATTTACTATCCCAGCCAGAGACATTGCATACTGGGAGGAAAATAACTGTGAGTATCAAACTAAATGTATGAAGTTCTCTCAGCATTTCTTTTGTCATAATTAAAATGTAAAAAGAAAAATGTTAGTAAGGAGTGATACAGACTGCAGAAGAAAAACCCACCTAAGATCTCATAGAGAAAATTTCTCCTCTCTGCCTCAAAGGAAACCATTCATTTGACATTTATTGTTCATGCAGAGTACCTGGGTGGTGACTGATAACTGGGCAAGGTACATTGTAACTTTTTTAATTATAATCCATTATAAGTTATTTATGTTTTGCCTCTCCTCACTCAGGTTCTCTGAATTTTGCATATTTATTAACTTGCAGCAGGATATACTGCTGCCAGCTTCTTTCATCAATCATTCTTCACAAAATTAATGTGTTGGATTTTGAGACATTCAGATTTGATGCAACTGGTCTGAGAACAAAAGTAATTTGAGAGGTAATTTGAGAGGTAATTATGGGTAAGGACTTCCATAGCTCCATTCCTACCACCAAGGTGGGTGCACTCTGCAAAGAAGTTTCCTCATTCAATTGGCCTCAAAAAGACATCACTTTTTGTACTGTTAAGAAATACACATTGCAAATGTGCATTATCACAGAAGAAAAAAAAAAAAAAAAAGCTGAATTTTGAAGGTCAAAATTTTCTCGATTGTGGAGGTAAATTATTTGTATTTCAAAGTTCTTTATTCTTATGAAGTATTTTATTATGTGTATTTCACTGAAAGTATTTTGCTGGTTTTTAAAGTATTTTGCTGTCCATAGCTTTTGTCAAAATTAACTTCACCTGTGGCAAGTCCACGTTCACTATGTGGTTGCCTTAACAGGGCCTGTGAACATGTGAATGTGCAGCAAGTTTGTATTTGTGTGTGGAAAAATACAATACAGACATTGTCTAATTTTGAGTGCATACACAGTAAATTGTTCATTTCTCATGTCTCTGTGTACACAAGCACATGTGAACTCACCTTCAGACTTCAGAAAACACCCATACTCTGGTTGGAATACTGTTGCAGATACATAGTCCCCTAATATTTTTTTTAGATTGTGGGGTGTATCATCTGAGACACATGAATAGAGGTGACAGATGGTGCGAGACCTCTGTGCCCTTCAACAGAAGCAACTGGGAGGTCCCCAGGCCGGGCTCATTAGCACCTCAGAGACTACAGAATGGGAACTAAATCCCAACCCCATCTCTGCTCTCCTTCCCCCATGTCCACCCATCAAAATGAAGCTCACTTGCAACGGAGTGAGAAAATTGAATGCACCTTTGAGATCTCCTCCAGGGTGAAAGGCACATCGCAACAGCTTGGCTGCTGCAGATACTTGCAACTGGGCTTCAGTTTGACCTCTGATGTTCCAGGAGCATTGAGCCAGAGGGAAAGGACAGAGTATTGGCACTCCACATTGTGGCCCAGGGGCTTGGAAAGTAGCCATTCCTGAGCTAGAAAGCCTTCTGATCACACTGATTTACACAGTATTTGCAGAGAAGTTACTTCTGGATGCCTAAATTTATGTAAACAAGCTTTTCTTATGAACCATCTCTCTCTTCCAGAGCGAAACCTCTAGATAAGCCCGTAACTTTACTTTAGCTGTTACACAACTCAGAGTAAAATTCTCATTCATTAAATTTGTCCAGTTATGAACATTTCCTGTTAAACTCTGAAGATTAACAGGTTTAAACCCTGAGAGTAACCAAAAAATTAGGGAGCCTGCTCCTTCAAAAGCCTCCAGACTACCTAGTAGCAAGATCATACATCCCTCCTCTCTGTACAGTAACGGGCCAGCCAAGACTATAAGATGTCATTTATTGCATGCAGGTATCAAGGAATAAAAGGAAAGAGAACACTCTATGTAAGCAGAGCAAAGCCCCAAGAACTAGTTGCTTGAATTGGTTAGGAAAGCCAATATACATTAGGAGCTAATTTTTTGGTTTTTTCTCCAAGTATTTACGGTGTCACATGGAAGCAGATTTAGCACTCTTAAAACCAGAAAGAGAGTTTGTGAGCGTCATACTGTAGAGATGGCTGAATGTGTTCCACTCAAAATTTTAACTGCCAGCATATTAGTAAGGGTTTATGAAGAAACCCAGTTACTACTGTTACTATTCTGGCATTTAGGAGTGAGTTGTCTACAACTGGACCAGTATACTGCTCTGCTACAGACATAAAAATAGACCTCTGCTCACTAAGGAGTGGAACGTAATAAACAAAGATGCTCAGATCCAGCCTGTTGAGGAGCAGACATATTCAAGAGCAAAGCCACCGTCCAGCCTGATGCACCCTGAATTCTCAGCAGTCTTAAACGAAGGGTATAGAGCAAGAGACAGCGAGTGCTGAGGTTCCCATTTCATCGTTGCCAGTAGCTAGCCTGCTATGATTCCCACAAACACCTTCGTAGGGATGAACTTTGCCATCATGAAGGATCAGTAACACCATGCACAGTAAGCTTACTGAAACAGCCTCTGACCCAGAAGAACTAGATACTGAATTAAGACCACCCTACTTGAATAAACGTGTTAGAGCCCTAGGAAAAGTTGAATTAGGCATTCCAAGTTTACAAACTTGGATGCCCCATCCTTGGAAGTGTTTAAGACCAGGCTGGATGGGGCTTTGAGCAACCTGCTCTAGTGAGAAGTGTCCCTGCCCATGGCAGGGGGGTTGGAACTTGATGAACTTTGTGTTTCTTTCCAACTCCAATCTTTCTAGGATTCTGTGGAACTTCAGGGCAAAATTAAAATGGCTCAGCAGTGAAGTCTGTCTACTATGATGCCAGTTCCTGACTTTCTTCTCAGCAGGGGTTTTGATGAAATTAGACGGGTGGTGGCTTATAAAACCAAAAGCAGACATAGCAGACAACTTGGAGGACAAAAAAAAAAAGCATACATTCAGGGTTCAGCGACACCATACAACATTGTCTCTATGTTGCACGGAGAAAGTAAACCCCAAGGATCTCTGCTCCTTGGAGCACTCTGGTTCCAAAAAGAGTTACCTCCACTTTGCCCTTAGGTGTCTGAGCAAGCAATTTCTAGCTTTGCCAGCTCTGGGCACACTGATATTCCTTAGAGCATAGATGAGCCAGACACATGTCAGTCATTTTACCCAGGCTGGAAAGGCTTCCAGTAAGTCTGTAAGGTAACAAGATAGGCATGTGGTGTTCAGCACAGCATGGCACACTGGTCCGTGAACTGCAAAACACATTTTATCTTAGTGTCACATGTCTCGTGTGCGTGCATATGCCGCAGGGCATGGGAGAAAAGAAAACAGAGAGGTAGCCATTACGTAGGTTTACAATAACAAACCCATCTTGATATTCCTCTTCCCTGATTTTCAGCTATCACGTTTCTTATCAACAGGTTCTGACAGCCATACCGACTGCAAATCCATGCAAATCTTGCATCAGTGTTTGGCAGGCTATACTTTTTTAGTGTACTCTGCTGCAGTTAATCCCTACATCTGAAATTCATTTCATTCTCTTTTGCCTCCTGCAGGGAGGTGTTACAGAAACCCACCTTTTATGCACACAGCACTCACTAGAAATCTGATAAAATGCTAGCAGAGAAAAGTTGCTCTCCAACTGAGTCATTTGCATTGCGTGTAATAGTTACTTATCCACATGTTTTATTAAAAGAAAGAAGTCATTAAATCCATGTAAATGTTATAGGAGCTGGGGAAAAAAAAAAAAAAAAGATTACTAAAATGGCTGTTTAAATTCAGAACCTCTTTGTGTGAGAGCACAATAGATTAAACTGTGCTAAATTATCAAGACCCGGCAAAAGCACGTGAAAATTTCACTTTCCTGCTCTTCCCTGGCCCCACCACTGCATGTTGGGGAACTCACACAGAGTATTTCCACTGCCACCTTTACTCAAATTCACAGACAAAGGATTGAGGGGTTTGAATGGGTCATATCTAGCTGATACACGTACCTGGCCACATCCACTCTAGAGCCATTCTGCCTTTCTAGTGCAGATGAAATGGCAGCAACACCACTTCAGTGTAGCCCTGCCTGTAGCTGTGAAACTACAGCCTGGGGCTCTCTGGCAACAACCAGGATCCATTATCCTTTCCTGGAAGACCATTTGGGTTAGAAAGACAGAATCCAGACCATCCTTTCCAATGCCCCAGTCACATTTGATCAGGAATGTACCTTTAAAAAACAAATATACTTTTAATAGTATTTTCACCAAAAATTTTGCTCCAAAACAGTAAATAGGTACAGCTTAGCTAGCTGTTTTGCAAGTACTTTAGTATTATCACAAAGCACCAATGTTCAGAGACCAGGCAAGAGCACAAGTCTCTAAATTGCTCTTTGTTTTCTTAAATCTCGAAGAGCTTTTAATCACATGAAGCTTCTCAATTAATGAAAATCAAACCCAAAAAGAATACATAAAGGACACGCTGTCATGAAGGATTTTTTTTTCCCCAGTATCGTTTTACCTCTGTCACAGTCATGTTGCATGTGCACTATCTCGTTTCTATGGTGCTAAGGAGCCAGGCAGAAGGCATACAGAACAGGAACATATTAGTTGGCCAGTAGGGTTTTTCCTGTTATAATTTTTTGAACATTGAACTCACGTCTGCCAAAGCACAGCAGCTCAGTAAAACAGCAGCTGCACTGGCAAGTGTAAGGCCTCCCACACTCAACATGACAAATGAAGGATGCCTTCCCTGACCTCACTATCCCCCAGAACTTTGAAATTATTATTTAAGTCCAAATACAAACAGATAAATTGACAACCCAGTCTGCCCCTGGTCTCATGCCAGCTACGTGAAGTCCTTAGTCTCCAGGCAGGGAGAGAAGCAACATCTCAGGCCATGCCACAGGGATGTGCCTGACAAACTGAGCAGCACTCCTGGGGACACACTGGTCTGACACTGCAGGCTGGGAAGGTACCAGAGGCAATATCAGGCTCCTGGGATCTCCCTAAGCAGCAGAATCCATATGCAGGCTGGCCTTTCCACTAACCACATCTCCTGGAGACAGTTTTGTTGCAGTTGCATCAGTGTAAATAGGGAACCATTCTACTGAATGCTCCTTATTTAGTGTAACTCACCCCTCTTCCTTTTTGCATTACTATTACCTGGAGGGATAGAGAAGAGCTGATAGTAGGAGAGAGGTATGCTAAATTATTTTCTGCACTTAACTGTGCTGATGCATTACACCAGACTAAGGTGTTTGCTACTATCCCCATTAGAAAAGTCAGGATTTTTATGTGTCTTTTAGCCACTCCAGTTTGCAGCACAGCATGATAGTTTAAGCTGTTGATCTAGGGGGGGATTGTACAGTTACCCTTGAAGCTTGAAACAGCCACACACCCTACCTGTCACCACTGCAGAGGAGGTCTTTAATGTTACTGGAAGGGACATGGTGAGCAGCTAGGAGCAGTGAGTGATCTTTAAATGATCTAGCTAGAACCACTCAGGCTTCTCTGTCTTAGAGACTCCTGAGACACTTGCAAACTAGTCCACTACATTTAAACACCTAATTTGAGGCCATCTGATTTGAAAACTTTCACCTAAAAATTTTTTTAAAATCATAAAAAAAAACAGGTAGGATTGATTAGTTGAACAGTCACAGAGCCACACAGAAGAAAATATGTTTGTAAATGTCTAATACAGTCAGTTACAGGCAGGCAAGATCAGTCTATGATGTAAATAGACTAAATATCCTATGATCTCACTAGTGAGAGTCAAGAAACATATGGCATGAAATACATTGCATAATATTTTCCCAATTAAGCACCTGAGCCGTTTATCAGGATGTCAGCTAAGGTGACCTTATCATCTTCTCCATACATCTGCTAACATGTTCATCTGACTCCACACTGGAAACTACATTTGAAATCCCAGGTGAAATAGATAGCTCACAGTGGAAAGGCTGAATATACAGTAAATTCCAGCTATGCTACAACCTAGTGGTAAAACTGTCGGTGAAAATTTTTTCAGAGGACTGATGATTTTTTTTACCTTTCTTTTCATGGCTTTTTGCTGTCTTCCTTTCTCCAGGTTTGCACTGATACAAACAACTCTGTGCCAAGCACAGAGATTATATCACTACTAAATCATTCTGCCCCATGAACTCCTGAGGCTGCTGTTTAGTGACTCACTGTAATGTCATGCCTCAAAGTAATTTAACTTCCTCCTATCAAATCTGCTAAGAATTTTTGAGAGGGTGAATCAGAAGACATCCTCTCCATTAATTAAGTTTCACAATATTTATTTCCCTCATAGGAAGAGTTTTCTTGTCATTGTAACAAGTGAAATGAAGTGACTACCAAAGATCAGTGTCAGTCACCTGTAGGGCAGCAAGTTCAACTGCTGAAACAGAATCCAAAACCCTGCTTCTTGACTGTTTATTGTCATTATTTTTAAAGATCTCTGCAACAATCTTGCAGTGCCACTGGAGAGCTTTGTGCCACAAAACACTGCAAAGACTCCCCTTAGCCCTGCAGGCTTCAGCTAGATCCTCGAGTGCATTAGTTACTCAACTTTGAATACTTTCAGTGGAAGCCACAGACTTCAAGAGGACTTAGATTTTAAAAGGTCTTCAAAGATATGAGCCTCTTGAACTGAAAAAGAGTGAGACAGAGAGACCAGGAGTACAGGAAAGTAAATATTGCAATTATTTTTGACAGACAGGCATCAAACGTGAGGTGTTCAGAAGTGCTTAGCACTGATTTAAACTTTCAAGACAGTGATGTCAGAACCACCATTTTGTTTCAATAGTCCTAAAATTAGATTAGCACGGGGAATTTTCTAAAAGTCAGTTATGTTCTTGTGAAATAGTCTGTGACAGAAATATGAACTGAACTCAGAGGAGTGGAATGATCAATAAACTGGTAAAGACCTTTTACAAAGGTTTGTTGTGGTTTTTTTTCTGTTGGTTGTTTCCAATCTATCCCTAAAGTTTTGCTTTTTCATTTCTCAATATAGAGTTACTAACACCAGTAGTGAAAGGAAAAATACCATTAAAGGGCTTACGCAATAATTACAAGGTTGCCTGGCACACTCAACATTTCCTGGGACTCTTCAAAGGAAAGATTGCAATCAGTTATTAATTTTGTTTTTATCAGGTTTTTCTTGTTTGATCAATATATACCCATTTCATCTAAAACAAATCTTCATAGTGTTCAATGAGTTCACAAAACTGTACATTTTTAACTAGAATCATCTTTGTAAGGGATGCACTTTGCAGATCTTTGCATGAAAAAGTCAAAAATGTGAATCACAGGTGGTCAGTGCATAAAAGAAGTGCTGTCAATGATCATGGTGGGCTGAACAGAGAGCACATAGTTATTAACACCTGTCTCATTTAACCTTCTGTTAATAAGCTCTGCAAGTCTCCTAATGCTGAAGACATAGTAAAGCCCATTAATCACAATCCACTACAAATACCTTTGAGTTTTATCAAGTTGGAGACCATTTTTAATATAAATGTAACTTCTGTAGGAAAATTTGTAACTCGTGTTCAGCTTCTCCAAGTGCTGTGCTACTGACAGAAAACAAGATTGTATACATTGCAGTTGTTGGGTGTAGCAACAATACCTTATCCAATGAGAATATTGTAATATTAATACTTGTGGTTCTGAGGGATAGGTTTTTTTTCATTATGCAATTTATTTCAAATGCAGTACCCGTTTTAAATATGGCTAGAATTTTGTATATATCATTGCCACTGTTGTGTATGATTGAATTTTGTATGCACGAGCACAACCAACAGCGGAGATAATGCTTTCAGTTCCATTAACACTTTTGTTGCATTACAGTAGCCTACAGTCTTCCTTCAGCTCTTTCACGATTTGCTTTAAAGTTACTAGTGGTTATTCTCCCTCACACTTTTCCATGTCGACACTAGTATTATGTCAGAAAACAAAACAAACTTGTTACAGTGTCCTCCCTTGGACATTTGGACCTGATTTTCCTCCAGTCAGATAAGACCTGGAATCTCTTAAAATCTATCCATAAAAGGTATCTAGGAGTTAAACACTCCAGAAGCCAAAACCTCATAAAAGAATCACTGTGTACTTTCTGCATAGGTAGATTCTTCTGAATTTGAAAATCTAGCATAATCATGATCTTTCTAATGCACAGACCAAACCTAGTACTCACATAGCCAGACTGGTTGTTCCCTGTTTCACTGGCTTCACATCTCACTTAATTGTCTATTTAGAGCTTCATAAAATCTTTTGTTATCAACTAAGTATTCATATGTATGCATGGCCTATACAGCAGCCTAAAATTACTCTACCTGCACCACTAAAGAAATGGTGTGATATGCACTTATATTGGAAACCTGTAGAGAAAGTATGTCTTCATTCAAAAAGTTTTCTTCAAAAGCCTTACAGAAGTCCAGGTAGTCCATATCAAATAACCTAACAGTATCAAAACATAGTTAATATGTTTTCGCAAACGACTTCAAAGAACAAATAGGGTAGTGTGAAAGTATTTCCCTTTACACAAGGTTCTATTAACTCTTTCAAAACATATATTTATCTGTGTGTTCACTATTTACACTTTTTCTCACAATTTCTACCAGTTTTCCTACTATGGACATTACTTCCACATGCCATTTAACTCCTCAGCACCTCAACTGGAATGCATTTTAAAGTCTGGAGTCAAATTTAGCAGCTATCAAAGCACTGTAAAGTAAGGGGTTGCACACCAATGTTAATCATTCAGACATTTCACCTCTGAATTCTTCTAAAACTCTTAAAGTAATACCATCTGCTTTTAGCCCTGTATTACTGTTTATTTACTGCTTATAATTTTTTAAACCAGTTCAATTTGGGGCCAGTCTTCTGACTAGCCCGTCACAAAGAAAAGCTCCAAGATGGGAGTCACCCTGGTTCCTTCTTCTCTGAAAAGACTTTATTTACTTGTGCTGCAATAGTTTTATCTTACCTAAGTGATTCTTTTATACCTGTATTATCTTGTGGTCCTACAAAATCTCTGGCAAACTTCCTATTCTTGATGCATTTGAATAAAGATTTAGTACTTATGTTAGCTGCTCTTCAAACTCTTTTTTGGACAAATAAGTTATATTTATACACTTAATCTGCCAGGGTTTATGATCCTTTTCATTTTCTTCATTTGGATAGCACTTTGACTTTTGAAAGATTACCTTTAATATGAGGTAAAATTTCTCTCCCTTCTCTACAAAACTTGGCTTCCTTTTGCTCTCAGTCCTTTCTTGGTAGGTGGTAACCTTGGCCCTGTACATTCAGTACATGTCTGCAGGAAGTTTCCACACAGCCTGAAAAAAATTAAAGAGCTCAGGTGTTTTTGAAACTCCACTACCATATGGATCTAACCAAAATTCTAACTTCCAGTTCCTGAAGTTTGATAATGTCAACTTTCCCTTAAAGCACAAGGAAGAAGAACCAATCAAATACTTTAAGAGAAAAGTTACAACAAACCATGACAGCATTTACAACTGAAAGACCTGGATGATCTTAACCACATATTTGCCAATACTGCACTATTCATTAATGAATGAATACATATTCCAGTGGTAGAATGCACCCATAAGAATAAACAATTGAGAATCAGCTCTCAGAAATGCCAGGCAAACTTTGTGAATTAGATTTGCTCAGCTTCTACCATCTTTTTCTGAAGGCACAAAGCAGACAGAGTCCCTCTTCATCTGCTACAAATGTTCTTTGATGTGGACAAGCGAGTGATCCAGCAACTTAAATAGTACAATTTGACTCCCTGCAATTCAAGGTAGTGAGTTACCCTCCAGGATGAAGTCTTACAATATGGTAGCTAGAATTGCAATATGCTTCAAACTTTCAACTGCAGATTCATTCAAGAACAGAGCCCATCATAATATTTCATTTTCTTGTTTTTGAAGATTCTGATCAACGAAACTTTTTTCCTAACAGACAGCTTTGGCATTTTATTAATACAGGTCATTGAAGAGCTTACTATCCTATTAAGTACAGAGAAGGGAAATTCCTCCTAGCTGCACATCTGCAAATATACAGCACCCCTGAGGCATCTCCCAAAAGACCAGGTCTCCTTTTATTTTTCAGAGCAAAGTACTTCTTTTCTTCTAGTGAATTACGAAACCAAGAAATCCTGCTTTCTTGTCTTGACCACTGAATCCAGAAGGACAAGTCAAATTTTATGACCATGGCAAAATGCCAGATAATATCTAATGGCCCTACAGACTGTGAAGCACAGGGCTGCAATAAGAATCTGGCCAGAAAATACTATTTCAGCTAATTTGTAAAAAGAACCGGTGCTTCATCTCTTTCACATTTTTCTAATACTTGAAAGAGAGTGTACACTTCTGCTCTGCTGCTTCTGCAGCTGCTTTCTTTTATAGGCATCTCTTACATTTGCCCGGAGGCATGTTAATCTGACACAGCAGCAAGCTGCTAATGGGCATCTGCCATCACTAAACACAGCTAATATAATCCAGGAGCAAGGTGCCAATACTCCAGCTCTTCTGAATGGCACTTGGGGAGGGGTGGAGAAGGGGGCCAGTAAGGAGCACAAGGGGACATGCTGTATTTTAGCACAGTTCAGCAGAAGAAACTACATGACTAAGCCCAGCGTTTTCAAAAATGAAGAATTCTCTGCTTGGAGTCATCCAGGCTCTGCAGATGTCACTCATTCTTAATGCAACATGTCCTATTGATTTTGTTTGACCCTTGCAACACCTTCCACTGTTTCAGTTAAAGTTACTGGCTCACAGCCCTGCAAATGGCCATAGCATGAGGACATTTGCAACACGACCAGAGCAACCCTCATATTTTAATAGACAAAAGCTCCATAGGAGAATACAGCACTTGCCACAGTGCTGGGCAAGTGCCAGATGTCCACAGACTTGACTGGCCACAGCTGCACTCTGGACAGCACTTCCTAGCTAAGGAAGGAGTAGGCTTTAAATAAAGCTGCAGAGGATGGTAGGATAGGAGGACAAGCCAAGCAGGACAGCTCATTGAGCACAGATCAGCAAGTGCAGAAATCCCCTATGTTGAATACAGGAGACACTGAAGCAGTGTCACGCTGAAACCTTGTCCCCTTCTGAGTGCTAGGGGGACCAGAGGTCCTGAGGAAGCCAAGGGTTGTCTAAACAACTTCATCATGCCTGGAGACTGTAGCCTACTCGCCAAGCAGGCCACTTCAATTTACCTCAGGGGAGAGGCTCCAGCAAAGGCATTGAAGGGCTCACAAGAGTTGAGCTGTAACTGGCCCCTGGTGTAACTCCTCAGCTCTGTATCTTCTGAGAGGGTGAAGTACTGGGGACACTAGTTATAGGGATTATTCTTCTGGCTGGGACCATCATTTCACAAATTAAACCAAATCACTCCTTTACAAAAAAGAAAAAGATCTCTGAAGTACATGAAGCCAACCACTTCATAGAAATAGGGAATGTACAAATCCATGTAGCCCATGCACCATAAAAGAAAGAACATTAAAAAAAAAAATCCTGATCAGTCTGCAAATGCTATTTTTAAGAACTTATGTTTGCAAGGAAAAACTTGTCTACTTCTAATAGCACACAGCNCCAGGACTTCTCCTTTGAAAAGAAACTACATAAATAATATTGTGTGCTAAGAAGCATATCTTAAGTGTTAATGAAAGTCAGATAAAACTCCAGGTTGCACGAAAATGCAGGTGCACATAAGCGGATACAGAGCAGCACAGTAAAGAAATCAACACTGCACTACAGCAGTATCTGTGGAGCTTTAGAAGGCTTCATGTAGTTGCTCCAGCCTTCTTGCCCAGATATGCATGTTTTTGGCTGAACAATTAGCTAAATAAATCCCAGAATTTG
Source organism: Thinocorus orbignyianus (assembly GCA_013400375.1). Taxonomy (NCBI): domain Eukaryota; kingdom Metazoa; phylum Chordata; class Aves; order Ciconiiformes; family Thinocoridae; genus Thinocorus; species Thinocorus orbignyianus. The sequence continues at coordinate 229,002 of VXBW01001679.1, read as the reverse complement.
CAGCTCACTTGACCCTTATGCCCAAATGAACTTGCTCAGACTGCAGTTTTAAAGTCAGTTTAACATCATGACAACACATTCCAAAGATTAAGCAGTTTCATTTTATGTATTTTAAGGAAATTAGGGGAGGATAAAACAGTATTTTCAACTGGTATCATAGCCTGGAGTTTCCACATTTAAGACAAACTGCCAGTGATGCACCTGAGCTAACTTCCTCTTGCCTTTGATGTTCTTTATTTCTCACACAAGCCTCTTAATTACAAGAAAATTAGTTAGAAAAGATTTCAGAGTCTCTTTTATCATAGACCAGAAAAAGAAAGTTAAAAGCAGAGCACTATGTTTTCTAAACCACCTGCAAGCTCATGAAAAAGCCTCAGACTTAAAAGAATAAACTTACAGAGGTGCTTAACCAGAACAGGCTGAGTATCTATTGAAAAACCACAAAAAAGATTTCCCTCTTATGTGGGAAGATTATTCAGAAGGGCTAAATATTAGTGGAGCTTTGTGGGTTTTATTACACATATCAAAGAGGTGCTTGCTACATTGAAAAAAAAAATTAAATGAAGTGACTCAATAAGAAGCAAGAGTTTGCAGGATGTTACTCATTTGTGAAGCTTGATCACATTTTGAATTTTTAACTAGTATTTTACTATGCATGCAAACATTTCACAAGAAAAGCAATAGCACATTAGTTCATATTAGAAGTACTTTTGACATTGAGGACCTTCTAAAGGGTGTATTAATTTGTCCAAAAAGGAGCCCCCACACTTTATTCAAAACCTTAAATTACAGTGGATAAGTCCTAATCACAGATCTATCTGTAAATTACTTGCCTTATCAAAACTGGTTTTCTTGACTCACTTAGAAAAGCTGCATCTTTAAACAGCAGCAGTATTCCCAGAAATATACAACTGACGCTTGTAGTCAAAACTCTTGGGTGTTTTCTCTGATCCTGGATGAGCATAGCAAATCACACTGCAGTCGGCTTGCTAAGCACTGATTTACCTGTTTGGGCATGTAACAGAATCAATAGGCAGAAACAGGAGAATGCAGGAGTTTGGTTTTGTTTCATCCTTCAATACGGTTTAACAAAAGCACATCTGAGATAAAGGTTACCCTGTACAGAGGGTGTGACAGTGATTATTCTATCAGCAGTGCTTGGATAACCTGTGCAGACTCCGCTAAGCTTTCACACTGTCTGCTGCACCCCATGTCCCTAAAGAGAGTGCCATTTTCTCTGGATTAAAAATCCAGCCTTCTGTAGGTACCACAACAAAAGAAATTAGCTCCATATTTCCCACTGATTCTGACATCAATGCAGCTCTTCTGCTGTCGACCAAGACACGAGCCATTGTTCGGGCAGGCACTCAGCTTTTTGCAATGCCTCATCAATTAGATCTGCCACTTGCATGCTCCAAGCTCTAGCTTCCCAGCTGGTTCTCTTTTGTCTCTTATAAGCAGCAAGTTCCTTCTTTGATATTTGCAGTAACCTCCTCCTTCTCATTTCTGTAAACTTGCCAGCTCTTTGAATGATTTTCCATGATGAGAAGGAAATAGATGTATTGTGGTGGTTTTTCAACACACGTTGCCCAATAGATTGGATGTGAGCAACAGCACTCCTCCTCGTGCCCACAAATGCTGGTAACCTATGTAGACAGCAGCTCCTCAAATTAACACTCAGATGAAAGTAAACTGGACAACCAAGGATGCAACCTTGGTAAATACTTCACTTACTTTATATGGTTCCTGGAAGTTAGGTTCTGCTCTTCTCTGTTTTTTGACATCTCAGGAATATCTTCTATTTATTTGGATATTTAAAACTCTTAGGTAAGCAGATAATTAGACCAAAGATGATAATAAAGAAGGAGAGGAGGAAATGACAGGAAATGAAGTAAAGAGAAAAATCATTAAGGAATTTAAAAAAGCTAAGTAGAAACTAGAAAGTGC